>JAOTQJ010168194.1:7623-25957 GCA_025642045.1 Solanum sejunctum | reverse complement strand
GATCTAATATTGGAATCGATGTGGGTTTTGATGTGAATATCATAGGGGTGTTGTATGGTATTGATTAAAGGTTTTACCATTGATTTTATAGCATGATTTCATCTCTAAATTGCATGCTCTTTAACCCCCATTACACACCCTAAGGTGTTTGATAGAATATCCGGTTATATTTTCTTGAGAAATTGAAGTTATAAAGCATGAGATATGATATGAATGGTGTTATGATGACGAAATGAGATTATGTACATGATTATTCCTACATAAGGTATTGCATTAGAACTTATGATGAATCCTATATAAAGTTTTCTTGACCATGTCCAATCCAGGAGGATAAGAGCTTGGGTAACCATGTGAGGGGTTTATACCTCGCCACCTTGGATGATGGGAGTGTGACCAACATCAACCATGTGAGGGGTTAGTACTTCACCACCTAGGATGATTGGGGTGTGACCATCATCAAACAAGTTTGGGGTTTGTACTCATCAACCATGTGAAGGGTTTATACTTCACCACCTAGGATGATTAGGGTGGGACTAACACAACCATATGAGGGGTTTATATCTCACTACCTAGGATGATTGGGGTGTGACCATCATCAACCAACCAAGGTTGTAAAGCTAGCTTGGTATCTTTTTTACATATGATATCTTATATGAGCATGATTTACTTAAGCATGTTTTACTTATGCATTGATCATACATGTGATATTGCTATATTATGCCTATTTTCTATTGTTATGCATTTTTGATTATGATGGCTATCTGTTGTTGCATTGCATCCCACATAGTTAGTACATTCGAATGTACTAATGCATACTTTGCTATATGATATCACCATGTAGGGACCGGAGCTCCTATTGAGTCTTCTTGTGGCTAGATGGATTGTTCAATTTAGCCTTTGGTGAGTTCTCCATTCTGGGGACAAGGAATGTTCTCTCAGACTATATATTAAGATTCTCTTTACTTTATTATTTACTTATGACTATGAGGGTGAGCCTAGTTGTATATCTTAGCCCCTGTCGTTATCTATGTAGTAGAGGTATTGTTGGACAAAGCTATGTTATATCATGAGTTAATTCTATTATCTCTTGACTCTATGCTATGATAAGTTCTCCCTTAGTCCCCATTTCCTTAATTTCCATTCTTCAAATGTCATTTAATTGTTCTACGACCAAAGATGTGTAATGATATACTATGAGGCTTGATTGGGTTTCCTTTAGGTTCCCCATTCACTGGTCACGTCTAGGCCCTAGGCTTATGTTGTGATAGGAACTACCCTACCTATGATCTTGAGTTAACCATCGTATTGTTTGCATTAAAGATTTGGCATCATTATTTGTATGGGGCGCATATTGATAACTTCACCAATCATAAGATCCTTCAATATGTCTTTACACAAAAGGATATCAACTTGATACAAAGAAGGTGGCTAGAACTTTTCAAAAATTATGACATGAGTGTGTATTATCATCTAGGTAAGGCAAATGTTGTGGCAGATACTTTGTGTTAGGTGTTTATGTGTAGCCTAGCTCATATAGATGGTGGTGATAGGGAGATAGCTAGGGAGGTGCATACGTTGGCTAGATTAGGGGTTAGGTTGGACGACATGGGTAATGGTTTAGTTGTTGTTGATGATTTTAAATATTCCTTGGTTGATGAGGTGATAGCAAAATAAGATCTAGACTCTTGAATTGAAGGTCCTGGTGAAAGAGGGCAAAATAGAGGTTTTCTCCCAAGGGGGAGATGGGACCTTTACATACCAAGGTAGGTTATTTGTGCCATGTGTTGATAGTTTAAGGGAGAGAATTCTTGATGAGACCCATAACTCTTCTTATTCTACCCACCCCAGCTCCACCAAAATGTATAGAGACTTGAGGGATGTGTATTGGTAGGGAGGCATGAAAAGGGACGCTGCTAAATTTGTTGCTGATTGTCATAGTTGTCAACAAGTCAAAGCCGAACAACAAAGGCTGGGTGGCCTACCCAAGATATTAAGATCCCTACTTGGAAATGGGAGGTAATTAAAATGAATTTTATGGTTGTGTTGCCCAAGACTAGGAAAAGTTTTGATTCTATATGGGTGATGGTTGATAGGATGACGAAATCGGCTTACTGGTTAAGACTACATATGGGGCTAAAGATTATGCAAGGTTGTATATCCATGAGTTAGTGAGGTTACATGGGGTTCCTTTATCCATTGTATCATCTTTTGACTTGGGCACGAGGCAAGGGAATTATGCTTCACATTGGTACCACCACTTTGACATGGGTTGGAGGTAATGGTGAGCCGCATACTTTATATACCTTGACTACAGGTAGGTGAAAAGGACTTGGCATCATGATATCCCTTGACCACGAGCAAGTGCCAAGGTTGTGGCATTCTGATATTACCTTGACCACGAGTAGGTTGCAAGGTGATGACACTAGGCATTTTGAATGATGAGTTGTGTATCTTATTCACATTTATGGTTATATGGCATTATGGGTTCTTAAGGATGTCTTAGCTCATTATTATTGTGCATATTTTATTTTGTACTAACCTTTTTAAATATAGGGATAGGGCTCTTCGTTATCACATGCTTATTTTGATTTCTCTTACCTAGTCAGTTAAACCTACTAGGTACATTTTGGTATACTCATCCCTACTCTATTTCATCCTTACAAATCGAGCACAAGGATCCGCACAGGGTAGTTGATTCACTTTTTTGGTCTTCTTCCCATCCAGATCCTTCCAGTGAGCTCAAACTTTGAGTCACCGTTGGTCTTTAGGATTTTCTTTGTTATTTCTTTTAAACATTATCTATTTCATTTTGAGACATATGTGTTTATGCTTCTATATATTTATGCTTCTATATTACTTTAGATGTTCTTGTACTCATAACTCTCAATTTTAGGAGATTTCTTATGTTATATGAGTTGGTTTCCTCTTTATTTCCTCTTCTTGTTGTTGCAAGCTATTTTAGGTTATTACAAGTTTGGTATAAGAGCTCTAGATTTGTTAGGCTCATGTGTAGAGAGCAAGGTGTCTAGTAGAGTCTCGTTGATCAGTATGTAAATGTTTAGACCCATCTTCGGGAGGCAATCATATACTTATTAGGAAAAGCTTCCATATCTTACTTCCATTCGTGTGTTTCTTTTCATTACCCATTGTGAAAGTGTCTAATATACTCCTTCTCTATCGATGCTAATAACTAGATCCTGATGACTAGTGAGAGAATCTGAGGTAGCTGATATCGTTCCCACTTGAGGACCAGGTAGAGCTTGGAATAAGGCTAGAGGTCGAGTTAGCTAGAGGGGAAGGTTCCCCCGAGGGATAGTATAGATCATCTTCTCTAAAGCTTACTTATGAGCTAATGAGGCCTATAGATCCTACTCCACCGCCCTCAACACCAAAGACTACACCTTTAGTCCAGGAGTTACTCTTGATGGTATTGGCTGGAATAGAGGCAGCACCTTTCGCTCCAGCTACCATTAATCTATCAATTTATATAGCATAGATTGGTCCTGCTATAGACCTATTCGAGCTAGCTATTATTCATATTCGTCTTTTTATAGTTCCAGCAGATTCTCTTATGACCTATGGTTCTGCCTCAGACATCTTTAGCCAAGTTTGAGTTCTGAGTTTTAGAGTTTGACTGTTGCTCTATGTATTATAACTCCCTTGTTTACGGTATTTCCATCTTCAATTAGCCCAATCATGTCTACAGCAAAGCAGAAGATGCTTGAGTGGTTTGTTAGATTGGGCCCCCAAGGATCGATGGCACCCCTACAATAGAGCCTATGATTTTTTTGTTAGAGTGTCAGGATTGGCTATGTAATTTGGACATTTTCGAGTCACATAGAGTCACTTACACTTCATAGCAGTTTGCCAACATTGCTAAGGTATGGTGGAGGTCAGTAGTAGCTCGTTGACCTATTAGATATCCAACCATGACATGGGCACAATTCACTAATATATTTTTGGAGAGGTTCATGCTATATAGCCTCTGGGATAGTCATAGAGATGAGTCTGATAGACTATATTATGGTTCTATATCCATTTCTATCTACGAGGATCGATTTTATACATTGTCTATATATGACTTACCTAGTATTCCTGCTAAGTTTGAGAGGATTTGCCAGTCTGCCAAGGGCTTGGCAAGGTATCTTCAGAAGGCTAAAACTTCTTTAGGATTGGCAGGAGGAACGTTTTTAGAGTATAGTGGATTATGCTTGCATGATAGAGTGCATCATTCATAAGAGAAAAGGCGGCAAGAAGAGGTTTCATCAGCATAGTTAGTTTAGTGGACCCTGCCTTATGACAAAGGGTTTTAGAGACAGGGCTTGGCAGTCTAGGAAGCTTATCTAACATATGATGGTGGTGGTAGGTCTAGGTCTACACATACAGGCTAGGATAATTCTCTTGGTTTAACTAGATGTAGTGGTTCTTTGGCATAGTCATCTCAAGGGTAAGACCCCAAAGCTTGTTATGTTTGTGATGAGGTTGGGAACTTCACCAACCATTATCCACATCATTTAGCTTCAACTCAGACTTTAGGACCTCAGGAAATAGCTAGAGACACCTCTCAGGGTATAAGGGATGGTGCTAGAGAAGGTCATGGTAAAGGGAGATATGGAGCTCGTGGAGGGACCATAGGCTAGTGATGGTCATATAGTTTGGTATTTGGTCCCAGAGAGAGTTGAGGTAGAGACTTCTGATGTACTCATCACATGTCTGGTTCTAGTGTACCATCATTCAGCATTAGTTTTATTTGATCCAGGCTCTACTTATTCCTATTTGTGGCCTATTTTGCTTCTGATATTGATATTATGTGTGAGCTGCTTATCGAGCCTATATATGTATCCACCTCCGTAAGTGAATCTTTAGTGGTGAATCAGGTGTCTAGGGCTGTTTTATTACTTTTATTGGGAGAAATATTATTGCTAATTTGATATGGTTAGATATGGTAGACTTTGGTGTAATAGTGGGTATGGATTGGTTATCACCTTATCATGTTATTCTTGACTATCATGCGAAGACCTTGACCTTATCTTGACCCGATTTGCCATAGTTATTGTGGACTGGAGCACTAGCTCCTATCGTAAGGGTGTTATTCTTATACGCATGTTTGTCGAATGATGGGGAAAGGATGCTTAGCTTATTTAGCTCGTGTTTTGGGTTATTTCTTAGGTGTCCCTATCTTTAGGGGACACTAGTGTTGCTAGAGAGTTTATGGATATATTCCCTACTAATTTTCTAGGTGTTCCTATAGATCGTGATATTGACTTTGCTATTGATGTAGAGCCGGGTACAAAGCCCATATCTATTACTCCTTATTGGATGGCTCTATGTGAGTTAAAGGAGTTGAAGGAAAAATTGGAAGATTTGTTGAAGAAGGGATTTATTCATCCAATATCTGCCTGGGGTGCTCCTATATTATTTGTGAAGAAAAAGGATGGTGCCATGTATATGTCTAATGACCATCACCAGCTTAACAAGGTGACCATCAAGAATAAATATCCTTTGCCTCCCATGATCTTTCTGACTAGTTGCAGGGTGCCTCAGTATTCTTCAAGACGAATTGAGGTTTGGGTATCATTAGCTGAAAGTTTGAGAGACTGATTTTACAACGACTCCAAAATTTTGTCTACTTACGTTGAAATAGCGAGAATTATTTTTTTTAAAAAGGGAGATTATAGTTGCATTTCATTTTAATTATTTTGAGTGCTGCAAGCACTTGGTTTTTTTAACATTATTTTTAAGTGCTGATAGCAATTGTTTGTTTTTGTATGAGTGTTGCAAGCACTTGGTTTTTTTTACATGATTTATTTAAATTCTGATAGCACTTGTTTGTTGTTACACTAAGTGGAGTCCTTTTCTTTCCACTTGAATTGGTTTTTCATAACTCTTTGAATCTGTGAGAGCCATATATAGCTTCTATATAAAGAGCACATCAATTGCTCATTTTGAATATCGACAGATAGAGTCATCTGCACATTTGATGAAGAGCAGAAAATAACGAGTACACAAGAAATAAATAATAAGTTTATATAATAATATTTTGAGAGTTTATTAGCTGAAGAGGTGTTTCATTGTGTTCGGCAATTTTATTCTTGTAAGTTGCTCCTATTTCATAAATCTTTTATAATAAAATATTTTATATAAATGATTTTATTTTTCATGTACTTTATTATGAGATAATATAAATCTGCAATCTGATTATGCCTGAAAACAGTGAGGAAAATTTAAACTTTATTCAATTATTATACAAATTAATCACTTTTGGCTTTTGTTTATTCATTAAAAATCATTTAGTATAAATATAAATTTAATATTTTCCCAATTTTCTCTAGGTAGAATTACTGCTACATAGTGTCAAATACGTTATAATTTTGAATTACTTAATAGATAATATTGTGGATATAATCTTTTATTTTTAAATTATTTTAGCTCCAAATCTCTTTATTTTCGTGTCAAATTAATCCAACACTCAAGATTTTTTTTAAAATTAATAACGAAATTGGTGGGTCTTTGGGTCAAGGCTAGACGTATAGTAATATGAATTTTGTGACTCTTGAAATCTTATGGTAATTATTTATTTGACTAGATTGTGGTGCTACGGATTCTATTCAAAGAGGAAAGGCCAAAGTATTAGATTGACCATGATTTGACTAAGGCAAGTGGACTTCTAAACTTTGTAATTCTCATACAATTATCAAATTTTCCTTTCTCCTAAGTGCGATACGTGAAATATTTTAAAATTATAAAAAATGAGATGATTAAAAATGTGAATGCAAGTTGGTGTGTTATTATGATACTGGAATTGATAAATATGGCGAAGTGATGAGAATTATATATTTTTGATATATATATTGTTGGTGGTTGAAAATAATGAGTGAATATGTCTGTGAAATTCATATCATGTTCATTCATTCCATGACATGCATATTTGTATTGATTCCAAATTTTAATACGAAGGAGATGAAAAATATTAGGATCGAGGTCTTTACTAATCGAGATATTGTGATGCTGAGGTAACATGCCGGCAAATTTATTGTGATGCCAAGGTAACATGCTGGCAAATTTATTATGATGTCGAGGTAACATGCTGGCAAATTTATTGTGATGTCGAGGTAATATGCCGACGAATTTATTGTGATGCCGAGGTAACATGCCAGCGAATTATGATGATATTGTGATGTTGAGGTCTTTGTCGGTAATTATTACATAATGCATTGCATATCACCATTGCATATTATTACATAGCATGGTGTTATCCTTATGATTGATTGTGCTATTAGTATTAGTCTGTGATTTGGGAATTGTGATATGGTGAATACTATTTTTATTATTATGTATTATGTATTGCTGGGTCGGTGTAACTTTCTATGCAAGTTGTAGTCGTGGAAATCAACAAGGATGAAATAAGTTTGTGTATTCTATTAGACTAACCTTATTTTGTTAGTTGACTTCCTGGGTACCGCGTGGTATTTGGTACTCACCCCTTACTTCTACACTCGTATAGGTGGTGAACTCGGGCAGTAAAAAGGTAATTCCTTAATCCGCTGAGGATTCTCAGGAGACATAGAGAGGTAGCTATTGTCCTCAGGCTGACTCTCTTGTTCCTATTTCTTCTGTACTTGTTCTATTTGAGAAGGACAGTTTGGACTTGTATTTATTTGATTTTTTATTTTTCTAGTAGCTTGTATGTATGACAACCAATCCTTAGGTGGTATCTAAGTCTATGAAAAATTTTCAGCTGGGTTAAGGCTGACTTGTTCTGGTGGAATTGAGCAAGTGCCATCACGCCCAATTTTTGGGTCATGAAAGATTTCCTGAGGACAAATTTTAGGACCCATTATGGGCATTATGAGTTTGTGATCATATCTTTTGGGTTGACTAATGCCATGACTGCCTTTATGGAGTTCATGAACCCAATGTTCAAGCCCTATTTTGATATTTTTGTATTCATGGATGATGTTTTGGTTTATTCTAAGAGTGGGGCAGATCATGTTCCATACCTAAGGACCATACTTCAGAGATTGAGGGAAGAGAAGTTATATGCTAAGTTCCCAAGTGCTAGTTTTGGTTTGATTTTATTGTATTTCATGGCCAAGTTGTGTCAAAAGAGAGTATTATAGTCGATTCATCCAAGGTAGCAACTATTGGTGAGTGATCTAGGCCTACTTTCGTGATTTAGATTTGGAGTTTCCTTAGTTTAGTAGGGTATTATCGGTGTTTTGTTCAGGGTATCTCTTTTATACAAACTTTGTTGACTAGATTGACTCAGAAGGATATGGCATTTCAGTAGTTAGATGATTGTGAGGGGAGCTTCCAAAAGCATAAGGACTTGTTGACTTCAACACTTATGTTGGTGGTATATTGTGATGCTTCTGGTATGTGTTTGGGTGTTGTACTGATGTAGAGGAGAAAGTTGATAGCCTATGTTTCTTGATAACTTAAGGTGCATGAGATAAACTACCCTACCCATGACTTGGAGTTGCCTGCAGTTGTGCTCTTATTGAAGTTGTGACGACATTATATTTATAGGGTGCATTGTGAGATAATTACTAATCATTTGAGTCCTAAATACATCTTTCCTCAGCCTAATCTAAACTTAAGACAACATAAATGCTTGGAGTTGCTTAAGGACTGTGATGTCTCTATTCTATATCACCTCAAGAAGGATAATGTGGTGGCAGATACTTTGAGCAGAAAGTCTACTAGTATGGTGATTTTGGCATTCTTGATGGCTAAGGAGAGGCCCTTAGCCTTGGAGGATAAGTCGCTTGCTAGACAAATGATTCGTTTGGATATTTCTTTTCTTCAAAGTATTTTGGCCTTTGTTGAGGCTAGATCTTCTTTGTTTGATTAGTTTTGTGCTTATTGGTTTAAGGATCCTAGATTATGCATGATTCATGATAAGGTGTTGAGAGGTGAAGCCAAGATAGCTATTATTGATTCAGATGGTATTTTAAGGATAAACGGTAGAGTTTGTGTGCCTAAAGTTAGGGATTGAGTGGGATTAATACTAGCGAAGACATATTATGCTAGATATTTTATCCATCCGGGTGTGACAAAGATGCATTATGGTCTAAAACAGTAATATTGGTGATTTGGTATGAGGAGAGACATAGCCAAGTTCATGGCAAAGTGTTTGAATTGTCAACAGGTCAAGCATAAGCACCCAAAGCCCAGTAGATCGATGCAAAAGATGCCCATTCTTGAGAAAAAGTGGGAAAGATTGACTATGGATTTTAGTACAGGTTTGCCCATGCCTTTCGACAAGTTTAATTTGGTTTCGGTGGTCGTTGATCATTTGACCAATTCAACACACTTCTTATTGATGAAGACTAGCTATAGTTTGAAGCAAGTGGCTATGTTATATATTCGGGACATTGTCAGGTTGTACATTGTACCAGTGTCTATAGTATCAAAGAGTAGGTCTATGTTTACTTCTCACTTATGTCGTGCTCTGTAACATGGGTTGGCTACTAGAGTGGATTTGAGTTTTGCTTTTCACCCTCAGAATGATAGAGGACATGCTTAGGACCTATGTCATTGCTTTTAGGTTTCAATGGGACCAACACTTACCATTGGTAGAGTTTGTATATAAGAACATTTACCTTTCAAGCATTCAGATGTCACTATTTAAGGCTTTGTATGGCCAGAGGTGTAAATCACCCAATGGATGGTTTGATTCAGGCTCATTCGAGGTGCTGGGTGTTGATTTGCTTAAGGATGTGATAGATCAGGTCCATTTGATTCAGACTAGACTTTTGATGGCCTAGAGTCACCCAAAGAGTTATGCTAATAGGAGGGTTAGGCCTCTTATGTTCTCTGTTGGTGATAGTGGTTTGCTAAAAGTTTCACCCATGAATGGTGTAATGAGATTTGGGGAGAGGGGAAATTTTAGCCCCATATTCATTAGCTCATTTGAGATTTTGAGGAAAGTTTCTGAGGTCATATATCAGCTGACATTACCACTGAGATTTTCATCAGTACATCTTATTTTTCATGTTTCTATGCTCCGCCGGCACATTCTTGATAAATCCTATGTGATCTCTTATGATTCTATTGATTTGGGTCCAAATTTGTCCTTTGAGGAGGAGCTTATAGCTATCTTGGACAAGAAGGTTTGGAGATTAAGATCCAAGGATATACCTTTTGTGAAGGTTCAGTGGTGACAACGTCCTATTGATGAGTCTACTTGGGAGTTGGAATCTAACATGCAGGACAAATATCCCAACCTTTTGGAGTGTTCAAATACTCTTCTATCTCTTATGGTCAAGGATGAATATTATTTTTAGTGGTGTATGGTGTAATGACCTAGCTGGTCATTTTTGGTGTTATTAGTGAAAATTACTATTTTATCCTTCCGTAAGTTGCTTTGGGCCTAAATTGAAATACTTGTAAGTTAGAATTGAAATCTTGAGTTTAAAATGTTAAAAATATGGGTTTTGGCATTTTAGAAGCTTAAGTTGTTAAAAAAATGAGTTTTTCTACCATTCTATTGGGTGTCAAATTGGGGATCCATCGATATTATTAGCTCTGGAATGTTAAAACTGAACTATGAGAAGTTACAAAACTGAAGTCAGAGTTAAAATGAGGTTTCTAGGCCCAAAGTTATGATTTTAGTTATTTTCAAAAATAAATTTTGACTTTGCTCAACATTCGGAGTTCAGAAGCTCGAATCAAAATTTTGATAGTTCTACTAGTTCCAAATGGTGAAACCAACATTGGAAATGATCTCAAAATAATTTTTGGAGTTGCCGAGGACAGTTTTGATAGTTTAAGTTTTAAACTATCTTTATCGAGTTGCATTGGTAAATATGGTGAGGTATTCTTCAAATTGATTTATGATGATTCTGTTGAGTCCAGATCATTATTTCTGGTATAGTATATACATTTGGTTTGTGAAATTTTGATGTCCGATGAGTTCTAAAGGTCCATTCCAAGTAGGGAATTAGACTTGCCATTGCTGGTTTTGCTAATATCTAATGTAGGTATAATTCCTTTGTTGCGTTCGTGGAGGTCTGGTGAGCTTACTCTCCGCGAATGTGGAGGGCTAGTCAGTATTCGTAGAGTGCTTATATGTGTGAGTAACCCCTTCCTTCCATTTACTCTCCATGTTTGTAGGTTGGTCTTCACAATTACGGAGATTATTTTGGCAGTCTACTCTGCGTTTGTCGGACCCTAACCACGTTTATGGAGAACATTTTATAACTGTCCATGATTAAAAATAGGAAATAATGTTTTTAATTTATTTTTGATCTTCTAAGATTTTTGAGGCAATTTTGAAGAAGGATTATTGATGATTTTTTTTTGTACATATTTCTAACACTATTCTAAGTATTTTTCATAAGTTTTACCTTGACTATATTTAATTTGATGATTTTCAATGTCCAAAATTAGGGATGTTTAGACCAAGATTTTCAAACTTAACACGTTAATTTCTCATTCAATCTAAACTTGATTCTAATGAGATTTTCACCCATGAACTCCACTATTCATGTAGAACTTGATATTAAAGTCATATTTCAGATTTGCGACCTTTGGATTTAACCCAATATAGGTATCAAAATGCTCCTCTTGATGAGTAGTGTCTATTGTTGATAGTGGTTGATCAATTTGGAGGATTGTTTTGTGGATTGAGTTGGTAGAAAGCTTATTAGAGTGTGGTTTCGGCATTGAGGTAGGTCCGGCTAACCTTTTTGGGATTAGATTTGAGTTACTAATCATGCTCATGTGATAATTGTGAGATGTAGATGTATAATTATGTAATTGAATTTATATGTTGGGAAAATGATGGAAAAGTGATCTTGGTTGAGCCGAGTTGTGATATAATTGTGATCCTATTGCTGAACTAAGATGAAATATGATGGAACAATGATGACTTGAGATAAAATGTGACTAAATGAGACTTGTCAGAGTAATTGTGTCTTTACATGGTAATTGGTGGTTGTTGAAATACCTTCAAGGTGTTTATGCATAATTAGGATGAGTTAGGTCTGGTATTATTGATTCAATGTATTTTTGGGATAAGTTAGGTACGGTATTATTGATTTGCTTATACTTTTGGGACGAGTTAGGTCTGGTATCATTGATATTCTTCTATTATTTGGACGAGTAAGGTCCAATATTATTGATACTCTTGCATACTTGGGATGAGTAAAGTTCGACATTATTGATACAGTTGACTATTGATATAATTACGATGATCTAAAACATGATGATGATTTGGGAATTAGCTTTGATGTTTGTTATTATTACTTGAGTACATATGATTATTACGAGATTCATGCATCAGTATTTCTATTTTAATGTTATTTAACATGTCTGCATGCATATTTAGGTTGCTCTATTGATTTAAATCTATTGTTTGTTGCTTGTATCATCCCTTGACCCGAGTAGGAGGAAACGTGATTATGCTTCATATTGACCTGGGCAGGAGGCAAAAGTGAGACTCATACTTCATATACCTTGACCATCGGTAGGTAGTAAGGACTTGGCATCATGATATTCCTTGACTACATCCATGTGGCAATGTTGTGGCATTTTGATTTACCTTGACCATTGGCAGGTGGCAAGGCGGTAACACATTTGGTATTTGGATTGATGAATCGTTCATCATATTCATATTTATGGTTATATGTAGAGGCGAAAATTCTAATCCATATAAGATAAAAGGGACCCATTTTACACATATTTATTTTAATGGATCACTCATATTTTCTAAATTTGTAAATATGGGTTGATCTCTTTTAAGAGTTCATACGAATATGGTCAAAATAGGTAAAATATGGGTACCAATATTGACCCATAGATCCCCAACTCACAACTCATAATAAAAAAAATTCTTAATTGCTCTAAAATATTTTTATGTACATGATTTTTTTTAAAAATGAATTCTTAAAAATTTTGGGAGGAGGGGGGGAGATGGACTAAAAAGTTAACTTTATTTTTTATTGGGATGAGCATAAATATTAGAAAATCAAAAATCAAACCAAATCATTATCCATTTAAAAATTGGGAGTGATAAAGGTACAGGTATGGTGGGGATGAGGTTGGGGTGGGGTGGGAGTCGGTATGGATGGCAATGGGGTGGGGCAGGGTGAGTATGAGGCGGGTTTAGAGCTATACGAGGTTGGACGAGTTTAAAGCTATGTGGGATGGGGCGAGTTGCATGTTTAAAAAGTCAAATAGGAGTTCAAAGGAATTAAAATTTTGTAATTAGTAAATTAAATATTGACTTTAATTTTATTTTTTTCTAAAATTTAATCTAGACATGTCCAGTAAATTGTTAGTTGTTAAAATATTAATTAGAAACTTTTAATTAATGATTAAGAAATAATTATAAAAATGTCAACTCAAAATAGTTATTAGTCATTGAGATGTTAATTAGCGAAAAAAACTACATTCAATTAAATAAAAAATAAAAGAACTTTAAAATTTAAGCAGGACAGATTTATGTGGGGCAGGTCTATATGAAGCGGGGTAGGGGGAATGGGTTAAAAATGAAAAAAGTCATCTTGCGGGGTGGGGTGGAGCGATTTAAAAAAGTTGTTGAATGAGTTCAACCCGCCCCGTATCCTCCCCATTGCCATCCTTAGGATTGGGTGGGTGATTGCATATGAAAGTAAAAAATATTTTACTTTTTTTATGAAAAAATAACTTTTTTTAAAAATAATTATTTGGGAGTAGGGTTGGGGTGATAGAGATTGAACATTAACAACCTCACTTTGATTTTATTTTTAAATTTTTTTTGGCTTCAAGAGAATAAAGTGGGTTAGAACCATTTTTATCCAAACCATATTTGACCACATCCATATTTACCCATATTTTATATGATTGGATTATGATCCAATCCATTTTGGCTCAATCAATATTCAATCTATCCAAATCCAATCCAATCTACCCATTTACCACCTCTAGTTATATGGAATTATGGGTTCTTGAGGATATCTTAGCTCATCATTATTGTGCATATTTTATTGTGTACAAACCTTTTTGGATGCAGGGATAGGGTTCTTCGTTATCACATGCTTTTTTTAATTTCTCTTACCCAATCGATTGAACCTATTGGGTACATTCTGGTGTATTTATCCCTAATCTGTTTAGGGAATCTGATACAAGTCCCTAGGCTAGTTGATTCACTTTTTTGGACTTTCCTCCATCCAGATCCTTCTGATGAGGCTCAAACTTTGAGCCGCTGTGGGTCTTTGGAATTTTCTTAATTATTTATTTCAGACATTGTATCAGATCCTATGAGATAGACTTGTATTTCATTTTGAGACATGTGTATTTACACTTCTGTATTACTTTAGATGCTCTTGTACTCATGACTCCGGGTTTTGGGAGATTTATTATGTTATATAAGTTGGTTTCAGCTTTATTTCCTCTTATCTTAGTAGTGAGCCATTTTGGGTCATGACAAAGTATGACAAGAATAAGAAATAAAGGAAGATTCCCTAAACAGTCTCATAGCCTCTTACTCAAGATAGTGGTGCACTTCACAATCTTGAATAAGACTCTACTTGATGTGGTATGTTTGGATAGCTTAGGAATATTTTAAAACTCCATGTGTTGATATCATATTTGTAACGACCCAACCTAGGCCCTAATCATCATACGGCAAATGACATACCCGGAGGCACCTCACCCAAGCCATCTTTAATATCTCAAGCATTCATAGACATAGAACTTAAACCATTGCTGAATAAAATAGGAAAAGGGACTATGGGGCAAGTATGACAATAAAGCAACATTAAAAAGCATGCTCAATTAAATTGTCTAAAAATAATACCATTGAAGCCATGGAGCGGACAAAATTGGTATCAGTCTATTTCCATCAAATAGAAAAGAAGCCAACAATTAACAACATAAAAAGTAAAAGCCTATAAAGTCCAACATATACATCAATGTTTGAAATACATAGCAAGAATGAAAAATGAAAGAGACCTGAACTAAGGGCTCACCACAAAAGCACTAGTCTAGAACTCCTAGAAACCTAACCATGAGTCAGTGGAGGAGCACTTGTCCCTACATTCTGGTTAATCATGCAAGCAAAACATACATTAATACCTTTGTAATATACTAAGTATGTGCGATGCACTGCCAACATGAAATTGTAATACCATCATTCATAAGTAAACCATATGTCTATGCATAAGACGGTAAATATACATAAACATGACTTTAAGTATGCACAAGTAATAATGCTCAATATGAATGAGAATCATACGAAAGTCGAACACATGGTATGGAACCGTGTCATAGAATCATGAACTTTATGGGAATAGACCTTAACCGACATATAAGACCCATAATAATTAAGATTCGAAATTTTCCAAAATCCACCAATTCATGTAATTGAATGACAATAAATACTCGATTGAACATAATATTCATGACATATAACAAGGTATAGCATTTGGGTAAGGATTTAACAAGACCTATGTAAGAAATCATCAACCTAATGTTGTAATTTAAAGTGTTTACAAATACTAACTCATTTCATGTATTTTAAATAAATAAATAACAATTTCTAACATGAATCATGCATAAATTTTGTAATAGTAAATACCCATGATAAAATAAATCTTGAAATCAAAGAATGGATTGAAAGGGTTTTTAACTCAATTGGTAGAAGGACCTATGGATGAAGAAATCCACATACCCTAGAACAAAATAAAGAAGAAGGTTGAAGAGAATCTTGAATTTGATAAAAATCTTGGAAGAAATTGAAGCTTGTTCTTCAATAGAGGATTCAACTTGTCTTCCTTGAGAGAAAAATTTAAAATATGTGAAGGGAAAGGTAATTTAGGGATGAAAATAGGCTTAGTAAGGTGTATTTAGGTTAAAGGGGTTGAATACCCCATTTTGGGAATGTAAATATATCATCAAGCATAAACAAAATGACATTTTAATGTTTTCCTGCATCAAAATCGATGGTCCAGGGCCCCATCGCCGAACCGTTTGGAGGTACACCAAATAGGACCTTTAGACCGCCCTGTTTGATAGTGTGTGAAGCTTTTGACATCTATGTGATGGTAAATTCGGTGAACTGTTAAATGCATTCTTTGGTCAAATTGATTGTCACCCATTTTGATAGCCTAGATAGGCCTCAGTAAAATGGTCATAACTCTTTGCTCTGAACTCAGAATAAGGCAAAATTAGATCCAATCAGAAAGCTAATTCAAATACCTATGTAGTAGTAGTAACCCACCTAATTCGTTATATTTTAGGAGATATGATCATTTGAAGTTGACCCCTATACGAATTCATATGGTAATTTAGCCAATTGGAATTCTTTGGTCTAGGCTCTACGTAAGAGATGTCTTATAACCCCAAACCATATGTAATCCACTTTGAATACCTATAAATTAATTTCACAATATTAGAAGTCATCAAGTTGGTCCTATATTAATATGAGAAATGACTCAGGTCTAAGCTTAAGATCTAGGGCGTTGCAGAGGTGCAAGGCCTAGAAGCACTCAAGCAGTAGGTGTAAGTGGAGCTAACCAAGATAGTAGGTCAAGAGCTACTATATGAGCTTATGCTATGAAATAGAGGGATGATCAAAATGGAGCAGTTTTGATAAATTTTGCTTATTTACCTTATATGTTTATACATTGTTTGATGTTGGTTCTAGACATTCTTATATTTGTTCATCCTTCGTTCTTCCTAAAAATATGAAGTCCGTGGTACTTAACTATGATGTTCTAGTTGAAAGTCCCTTGTGTTTCCAAGTTGTTTGTAATCAATTAAGGATCTTGTCCCTTTATGATCCAAATCCTAATCTTCCCTTCTTTTCTGATTGAGATGCTCTTCTAAGATTTTGATATTATTATCAAATTAAATTTGCTTTACAAATATCATGAAGTAGTGGATTGTAGGCCAAAGAATGTGACTTTTATGGATCCTGCCTTTTGCCACATTATTGTATAAGGTGAAAGGTCATTCACATCTAGTATTATTTCTGCTGCTTTGATAATGCATAGTTTGCTCACATAGTTGATAAACACCTGGATAGTCCTAGTGTTAAAGATATATCTACTGTGCATGATTTTCTAGAAGTCTTCCTAGAAAATCTTCTTAGATCGCCACCTGAAAGACAAATTTAATTTTCAATCGAGCTTATTCTTGAATCTACTTCTATTTATATCCCTCCTTATAGAATGATTCCAGCAAAATTAAGGGAATGGAAAACTTAGTTTTAAAAACTTATTGTGAAGGGTTTTATCCATCCTAGTGTTTTTCCTTGGGGAGCCCCTATTTAATTCGTAAAGAAAAAGGATCGAACTCTTAGGTTATGTATTTACTATAGAAAATTGATCAAAATAACCATCAAAAATAGATATTCACTACCAGGGATTAATAATTTGTTCGAATAACTAAAGGGTGGTACTATATTCTCAAAGACTGATATGAGATCCGAGTATTACCAATTGTACATTAGAGAAAAAGATGTTCATAAAACCACTTTAGGAACTCAACATGGTCACTATGAAGTTTTGGTGATACCATTTGGGTTAACTAATGCTCCAACAGTATTCATGGACCTCATGAATCGAGTATTCAGGCCATAGCATAAACGCACCAAAAAGTACACAAAAATGTGCCACAGAAATGTCCATACTTGTAATTTCTATATATCTCAAAATCTGTGTGTGATATTAAAAATCTAACTTCATATTCTTGATCAGAGGGCAAAATTTAGTGAGAAATAAGTATGATCCTAATTTTAGAGGACACGTAATGAAAAACAAATTTTGCCAAAATTTCAATTTCTAGAAATTGTTCGCGTTAGCTGCACGATGCGGAGCCATCGCAAAGCAGTGTATTTTAATACAAGTTTTCCTGTTTTGGCCTAAGGCTTTGAGGTCTTTGGCCTAAGCTTTCCTATACGTAAAAATACATATACTTAGTCATTTTTCAGCCTCATATCATTTAAGAAATTCCCCAAAAGCCTCTCTAACACTTAGCCCAATATTTCATCAAAATTCATTTGTCACAAATTCATTCCAAATCTCAAGAAATTCATTCAAACTTCAAGTTCTTATTTAAATCTTCATCAAGGAAATATCCAAAGTTGAGATATGTGGGTTTCCACCCTTGGATCCTTTCACCCATGGTGTCCAACCTTCATATTTATATAAATTGCATATTTTCAAGTTAATTTATCTATGGGTACTTCTTATTATGAATTTGATTATGAATAATGTTAGGGTTTCATAAAATGTTGACCATGTAAGGATGTTTTAAGCTATGAATCTATGACCTATGATAAGATTTGATGAGGAGTTTCAATATATCTTGCATGGGGGTGTTACCAAGTGTTGGTGGGTTAATT
>JAOTQJ010168112.1:0-25972 GCA_025642045.1 Solanum sejunctum | reverse complement strand
CATACATATGTGTATAGATATTTGCTGTATGCTGGGGTTGCTGTTTGCAGGTTTGGTTAGTCAGTAAAACAGAGGAACTCTGCCGAAATTTCGATAGATTCCTTAGCTATTATAGTTGGAAATCCGAATTAGTGTTTGTCTGGGTGCCCAATTGGCACTAATCACGGTCCCTGGGTTGGGTCATGATAGAAACCCACATACCTTAACTTTGGAGGTTTTTTTGAAGAAGATTTGAATGGAGACTTGAAGCTTGAATGAAATTCTTAGATCCGGAATGAGATTTGGCACTTGAATTTTGAATGAAATATTTGTCTAAGTATTTGAGAAAGTATTGGGGATGTCTTGTATGATATAATATTGAAATATAGCTAAGTATAGGTATTTTTACGCATGGAAAAGCTTAGGCCCAAGACCCCAAAGTCTTGGACAGAGATTAAAAACCTAGCACGAAATAACACTAATCTGCGATGGCTGCACGTTGCGTTAACATCACAGATCAACATCAAAATTCCAAACTTTCAAAATATTAACATTTGATACGGTTGCTCCAAAATTGGGTTAGACCTATTTCCACTCAATTTTACCCCCTGAACAAGAATATGGAGTCAATTTTTTGACATCATGCACAAATTTTGTAATATATGAAAATTACAATTATGGGCACTTCCGAGGTACATTTTCAAGCACTTTTGGGGGTCGTTTCAATATATCCCCCTTGGGAACATTCGTCTTGAATGTCAAAGAAACGTATATAAGAGAAGTAAATAAGATAATCTCAGCCCACACAAGAATGCGGTAATGCACGTAAACATCATTTTCTAAACCTCAACATAACGGTCAAAATCACCGTTAACTTGTCAACATAAACATGAATACATGCAAATGACATAGAGGATGAAGCATAAGACTTGAAATCATAGAGGGGACTTAGAATTAGTACCTTAGGTTTGAGTAGATGGAAAATATAGGGATATCGCTTTTGCATGTCCGCCTCGGCTTCGTATTTGACACTTTTGACTTATTGATTCCTCCAAAAGACCTTAACGGAATCCATATCCTTGTTCCTCAATCTCTTCACTTGTCTATCCAAGATCTTTGCTAGAACCTCTTCATAAGTCATCCTGTCTTCAACAACACCCACAATATCCAATGGGGCAATAGCATTCAGGTCAACCACGCACTTTCTCAACATGGATACATGAAATACCAAATGAACCAAGTCCATTTCACTAGGCAACTCCAACTCATAGGCTACCTTACCAATCCTCCTCAACACCCTATAAGGACCCACATATTGGACTCAATTTACCCTTTTTACCGAAGCTAACAACACCCTTCATGGGTGATACCTACAAATAGATCCAATCGCCAATCTTAAATTCAAGATCCGTTCTTCTCACATCGACATAGGACTTTTGACGACTTTGGCCTGTTTTAAACCTTTCCCTAATGTCACACCCAAAATCTCATTAAGACAGACTGTCATTCGTTGTCAATAATTCTCGAGAGAACCAACCTGTATATATGCACTTTTTATACATATTATAAGGGATTTCTACGCTCAACATACCTTTAAGAAAGTAAACAGTAATAACAAGCCAAAAGGAAATGCATATGGCTAGGCTGTTAGGACCACGGTGTCTAAGATATGAGACATGACCACACTTTAATTTACATAGTCTACAAAGCCTCGAGATAAGGAAAAATATCTAATAAGGGTTGGGATAGGCCTTGCCTCGACTAATTATAAAATACAAAAATATAAGCTCTAGACACACAAAGCTCTGAAGCAATCTGGAGCTTAGTAACAGCAATCGGATATCCTGTACTCCTACTAGGGAAACCTGCAGCATGAAATACAGGTCCCCTGTAAGGTATGTCAATACGAGATAATGTACTGAATATGTAAGGTAGGAAATACTATATATGAAGTAATTACTCAAATGGGATTATGCACTGGTGTAAGGATAAGAGACCACCTCTAGGTATACTGAGGGATCATATACTTTATATTCTTTTTATTACTTTACCTTGACTATATAATCTGTGTACAACATATAATACAAATGATTAGCTGATCAGTGGTAGATCTATATTGGGATCGGCCATGGCTAGGATTTTCCTTTAACCCCTTGGGCTACCCCCATGACAGGATTGACCCTGGCTAGATGATTCCTCCACCCATCGGGTTACCACCCATCAATAAGCAATATACTTTACCTTTTAATTACCTTTGAGACAATTTTTTTGGTGGTCACAATATTGGAGCTATAGGACTGTAGATGTAGCATGTGACATGTAGATAATCATACAAGACAATATGACAATAAAAAGAGTACGTTACACAAATAATAAAATGTGTATGAGATAAAACAACTTGTAAACTTTATTTAGCAATAAGAACCCATATAACTTGGTATCCACGGATGTATGCAGATTTGAAGGTGACTATATATAGGAGCATATGAACATATACAAGAGTGTATACACAGTTAATAGTTATGTCAGAGTTGGTAAGTGCTTTTATGTGCCAAGGATGAATCTATGTTTCATACCAAACAATACGAAATCAAGTAGCCTTACATACCTTATTGTATGACCTCGAGGTAACCTTCCCTTCCTCCAATATTTATCTACAACATAATAGGTGATAAAACTAGCATTAGCAGCCAATAGATGTATCTTGACAGCCCAATCTTATAAAAAAGCAACATACGGGCAGTAAGCAGACAATTATAAACCCAAGCATATTCTTTTAACCTTTATGCCCCTAATCATATTTTATAGTACACATTCTAATATACATATCATGTGCAACCTAATTTAATGCCATAACAGTCTTATAACATCCCACAAAGCACAACACATAACAATTCTATGCAACATACAATTAGATGGCATAACATTATATCCCTTCATTGCATTTTGACGTCGACAATTCCAAAGTTGTTACAACTTTAACCAAATTATTCCCAACCTATATACACATAAAACCAGTCCTAAAATAGTTTAAAAATAGTCCAAAAAATAGGTGGAGGATGTGAGATCATAGTCCTCAATCAATCAGCCCACAAGTTCCTATTACAAGCACAATTACGATACCACATAAGAACTCACTTTTGCGGACTGTAAAAATGGTGTAGCAGCCTTTATACATCATTATAAAATCAATACTCATTAAGAACAGTAGCCTCCCTTCATAATCAATCCAACCAAAAAGAGAAAATTTTTAAATAACCAAGAAAAATGTACAACAACTTTTAGAACACATGTTGTCCAACAATTTCAGCTAGCATAACTAGCATATATTTCTTGTTTGTCATAGGACAAGTATAACAAATACATGGATATTTCCACTTACCTTAGTACTCAAAATTCAGGTTTCCTTCAAGAATCCTAGAGGGTTGTATTGGCTATCTTGTGAAGTGAAGCAAAGAGAAAAAAGTCTTTAGGAAAGCTGAACAATTGTTTCAAGTGTAATGACTCAAGGGGCTATTTTGAGCCCTTTTTAAAGGGTCTATTTGGCTAACTTCCACTTGAACTTTTAACCACATATTAGTACATCTTAAGAAGCTGGTGATGCAGTAGTTGGACCTCACACTTGTGCCTAAATGGGTCTCAAAGTTGATGGGCCTTGGCTGCCCATTTTTCCTAACTCCTCTTCATTTAGTTTGGGCCCAATTAGTCAAGTGGGTTGTGATGTACTTGGGACCTTTTATGATTTACCTTGGGCTGTGTGTATTGTCCATTTACAATGGTAAAACATGGGCTAAAGTTATACTTTTAACACAGACTTTACTCATTACCGGACTTGGATAAATTCGATGTCGGGCCTCGTCTCCGTTTAGCTAGCAAATTTAAGTTAAGCAAGTAGGTGACTCACCTGCTAGCTTACTAAGTCCTACAAGTACCTCACTTCTCTCACTCCATTTAAAGTCGTGATCTTATCCATTTGACTTAAACTTATTTATACTTGACCCTCTTCAGCGTTAGACATACATATCGCCCTCTAATTCGAGATTCAAGCATTTTTATAAATTGTTGCTAATTTGAAAAGCTATATCATGTTTCATTTGCATAGAACTAGTATTATAAGATGTGGGGTGCTACATCCTCCCCCCTTAGGACCATTTTCCTCAAATGTAAGCATAATTAGATAGCTTAACCAAGGTTAAACCTTTACTTGTACAAACTTTTGACAACACACTAAGTATTCGATCACACATACCTATTAGTGTCCTAACATTGTATGTTGGATTTCCTCTTTAGCTTCAAATAAGTATGTGCATTTTGATTTCATTGCATCCTCGACCTCCCATGTTATTCTTTTGTTTGCTGGTTTCTCCAAAGTATTTTTAGTAAAGCTATTTCTTTATACCTTAGCTTCTTAACTTCACGATCTAGAATAGCAATATGTACTTTTTGATATGTGAGATCTTCTATAACCAGCACATCTTCAATAGGAGTGATACGGGATGGATTACCTATGCATTTTCGAAGCATTGAGACATTAAAAACTGGATGAACCATTGAAAGCTCTTGGGGTAGCTCTAGTTCATATACAACCTGCCCGAACCTCTTAATAATTTTATATGGCCCTATGTAACATGGGCTTAGTTTTCCTTTCTTACCAAATCTTATAACCCCTTTCACTGGAGACACCTTTAAAAATACCTAATCTCCTACTGAGAATTCCAGTCCTCTCCTTCTAGCATCCGTATATGATTTGCGATGAATTTGGGCTATTTCTAGCCGCTGCTGTATTACTTTAACTTTTTCCATGGCCTGTTATACTAGATCTGGCCTAAGCAAGGTGGTTTCACCCACTTCAAACCATCCAATTGGTAACCTACATTTCCTTCCATACAAAGCTTCATAAGGTGTCATCTTGATACTTGAGTGGTAGCCATTATTATAGAAAAATTCAATAAGTGGCAAATGGTCCACCCAACTACCTTTAAAGTCCAATGCATAAGCTCGCAATATATCTTCAAGTGTTTGAATAGTGTGTTCTGCTTGATCGTTTGTTTGAGGGTGGAAAGCTGTACTCATATTCACTTGTGTCCCTAAACTCTTTTGGAAGGACTTCCAAAACTTTGTAGTGAATTGAGCTCCTCGGTTAGATATAATGGAGATTGGGACTCCATATAGTCTTACTATTTCTTTGAGGTATAGTTTGACATACTCTTCAGCTGTATAATAACCCCTGACTAGCAGGAAGTGCGCTGACTTTGTGAGTCTATTAGCTATTACCCATATCGAGACAAACTTCTGAAATGTGCGAGGCAACCCGGTAATAAAATCTATATTAATCATATCCCACTTTCATGTTGGAAGCTCTATACACTGCATATAACCTCCTGGCTTTTGGTGTTCTACTTTCACTTGTTGGCAATTTGGACATTGAGCCACAAATTCTGCAAGGTCCTTTTTTATGCCTCTCTACCAAAACATTACCTTTAGGTCATGGTAGATCATAGTTTGATCCTGGATGGATGGAATATCGGGAATGATTGGCTTCTTCCATTATCCTCTTTCTTAATCAATTAATATCAGGCACACATAATCTATTTTGGCAGTAAAGTACTCCATTTTGTGTAAGGTCAAAGCCCTTTATCATACCCTGACTCCCCTTTTCCTTAAGCTGTCATAGAACAAGATCCTCAAACTGTCTTTCTTTCACCTTCATTACCAACGAAGACTCCACAACATTATGCACAACAACCCCTTCCTTTGAAGTTTCAAGAAGGTGAACTCCTAAATTAGCTAGTTGTGGTAGATCCTTGGCCACCCTTTGACTTACCATGGCTTGGTCACCAATATTCGTGATTGCCTTACAACTCAAAGCATTGGCTACCACATTTGCTTTCCTCGGGTGGTAAAGTATATTAATGTCATAATCTTTTATTAGCTTTAGCCATCTCCGCTGTCTTAAGTTTAGGTCTTTCTACTTAAAGATGTATTGCAGGCTCTTATGATCAGTACATATGTCAACGTGAACCCTATTCAAATAGTGGCGCTATATTTTCAGAGCAAACACAATGGCTGCTAACTCAAGATAATGTATTGGATAGTTTTTATCATGTGGCCATAGTTGTCTAGATGCATAAGCAATTACCCTACCATGCTGTGTTAGTACACACCCTAAGCCAACTCCTGAAGCATCATAATACATTGCATACCCCTCGGTGCCTTCTCGAAGTACTAGCACAGGTGCAGAAGTTAGCTTATCTTTTAGCTCTCGAAAGTTTCTTTCACATGCATCATCATTGGATCTTAGTTGCCTTATGTGTCAACTTTGTTAGAGGTGCAGAAATAGAAAAACAAATTTCAATAAACCTTCTATAATAACCTGCCAACCCTAGAAAGCTCTCAACTTTCGTGGGTGTCGTTGGCCTTATCCAGTCTTTCGCTTCCTCTATCTTTTGTAAATCAACCCTTATTCCCTCATCAGACACAATATGACCTAAGAATGCCACTGAGTTTAACCAAAATTCACATTTAGAAAATTTGGCATACAATTATCTATCACGAAGAACCTATAACACTTGTCATAAGTGATTTGCGTGGTCCTCTTTTGATCTTGAATATACCAAAATGTCATTTATAAATACTATCATGAACACATCCCAGAATGTCTTAACTACCCTGTTCATCAGATTCATAAAAATTTCTAGTGCATTCGTTAGCCCAAATGACATAACAAGAAATTCAAAGTGACCATAGCGTGTTCTGAAAGTAGTATTAGGTATATCTTCCTCCTTCACCTTCACTTGGTGATACCCTGATCTCAAATCAATTTTTGAAAAGTATTTGGCACCATGTAACTAATTAAATAAATCATCAATCATAGGGAGGGGGTATTTATTCTTAATTGTCACCCTGTTCAATTATCGATAGTCAATACACATTCTTAAGGTTCCATCCTTTTTACATACAAATAACACTCGTGTACTCCAAGGGGACACACTAGGTCTTATAAAACCCTTCTCCAATAAGTCTTTTAACTGCTCTTTTAATTCACACAGTTCTGCCTGGGCCATTCTATATGGAGGGATGGAAATAGGTTGAGTGCCTGGAAGTAAGTCAATACCAAAATCTACTTCTCGTTCTAGAGGTAAGCCTGGAAGTTCTTCGGGGAACACATCAACGAATTCATTCACTACTGGAACTGATTGAAGGGTTGGTAATTCTGCCTCCATATCCCTCACTCTAACTAAATGACATATATACCCCTTAGATATCATATTTCTTGCCTTAAAATAAGAGATAAACTTCCACTTTGGCCCCCAACATTGCCTTCCCATTCAAGAACTGCCTCATTTGGAAAGTAAAAGTACACTCTCTTAGTTCGGCAATCCACGGTGGCATAGCAGGAAGCAAACCAATCCATACCTATTATAACATTGAATTCCATCATTTCTAGCTCAATAAGGTCAGCTAATGTGTGACGATCATAAACAATTACTACATAGTCATAATAAATCCTTCTAGCCATAATAGATTCACCAGTTGATGTAGACACTTCAAATGGTTTGTTCAATAATTTGGGTGTTCTTTAAGCTTCCCAGTAACTAGTGGGGTAATACATGATAGTGTAGAACCAGGGTCAATTAATGCATATACATTATGTGAAAAGATGGACAATGTACCTGTGACCATATCAGGTGAAGCTTCCAAATTTTGCTAACTCCCCAAAACATAAGTGCGATTCTGGACTCTGCTAGAGCTAGCTACCCATCTAACACCTCTACCACGACCCACAGGTGCTTATTGATCCCTACCTAATGGAGGTACTGACGATGATAATGCAATAGCTGATCCAGTAGGTTGTGCTATATTACCCATACGTCTCCTCGGGCAATCTCTCATCATATGCCCTGGCACACCATACCAATAACAAGCGTCCATCCCAACACGACATATACCTGAATGACTTCTTCCATAATATTTACAAGGCTGTGTAGGGGTCATTTGCTTGTCTGCTGAATATCCCGCTGTTTGGGCGCCTTGCCCTTCACTCTTTGGACCAAACTGATTTCTACTAGATCCCTAAAAGTTGTGGTGGAGCGCTAGCTGTAGAGTAGGAGGATGATGGCCTAGGCAGTCTATTAGAAAACTGAGGCCTAAGCTCACCTTGGTGTGGTGTAAACTGCCCTGAAGGCCTAGCCCTCTTGAACTGTGCCCTTTCTAACTCTTGTGTCCTTGTCCTTTGCCTCTGATCCTCTAATTGATATGCAAAAGCTTACATTCTCACTATATCCATGTCTTTGTTCAAGGAAGTAATGGTATAGTCTCTAACCAGATACATGTCCAATCTATCCACATATTGATGAACTCTATCTGCCATAGTAGCAACTACATTAGGAGCATACCTGACCAGGGAATTAAATTGAAGGCTATACTCCCTCACACTCATATTGCCTTGGTGGAGATTCAAGAACTGATCTGCACGGGCCTCTTGGATCTCTAATGGAAAGTAATGGTCAAGAAAGCTTCTTTGAACTCCTTCTAGGTAGTTGGCCATGCATCTATACCCTTAGATTGCTTCCAAGCTTCATACACAATATAGCCACACCCTTCGACCTATATGTCTCTAACTCGACAGCCCCTGTACCACTCACATGCATAACATTTAAAGTTTGCTGAATTTGATCAATAAAGTCTTGGGGATATTCATTAGAATCTAACCTAGTGGAGAATGGAGAGTCCAAATTAAGGAAATCACATATCCTCGTGCCAACTGACCTGTTTACACCACCTGTACCTATGACTGGACCTTCCTGCCTTTGACCTTGGCCAGCAACTATACGGGTCAATAGTTGGACTGTATTTCTCAGATCCTGCATGGTAGCATCGATAGGTGGTTCTAGGGGAATTTCACTACTTCCAAGTTCATCAGGAGCTAAAGGAGTTGGTAATGTTTGTGACAGAGACTCATCTTGAGCCTCATTTCATGGTCTCTCCTTACTGGGTATACCAACCACAACTTCTATTCCCTTCACTTTACCTTTGTGCTTACTGATTTTTGGCATACTTGCTGTACAAAATAATTTAGGGGTTAGACACAATCCACCTATTACACTTAACTCTATGACACAATATAAAGAGCAAAAACAAATTAACCACTCCTAAATGCCAAGTAACCTCTTGCTTATAAATGTGGTGCACAACACATCAATAAACAAGACTCTACATAGACACGACTTTGTAGACTCCCTAGGATGACTCGCTCTGATACCACTTCTGTCATGCCCAAAATCTCATTAAGATGGACTGGCACCAGTTGCCGATAAGGCCCAGGAGAACCAACTTGTATCTATGAGCTTTCTATACATGTTATAAGGGATTTCCACATTCAACATGCCTTTAAGAAAGTAAACAGTAATAACAAGATAAAAGGAAGTGCATATGGCTAGGTCATTGGGACTACGGTGTCTAAGATATGAAACGTGATCACACTTTAATTTACATAATCTACAAAACCTCTAGATAAGAAAGAGTATCTGAAAAGGGTCGGGATAGGCCCCACCTCGAGTAACTATATAATATAAAAATATAATCTCTAGATATACAAAGCTTCAAAGCAACCTGGAGCTTGGTAATAGCAGCCAAATATCCTATACTCCTACTGGGAAAAGATACTAGCACCTGTACCTGAAGCATGAAATGCAGGCCCCCCATAAGGGACGTTAGTATGAGATAATGTACTGAATATGTAAGGTAGGAAATGCTGTGGGATCATGTACTTTATGTTCTTTTTATTACTTTACCTTGAATGTATAATCTGTGCACAACATATAATACAATGACAATCTGATCAGTGGTAAATCTATATCGGGATCGACCCTGGATAGACTTTTCCTTTAACCCCTTGGGTTACCCCCTATGATAGGATAAATGACTCTGGCTAAGTGATTCTTCCACCCCTCGGGTTACCACCCATTCATAAGCAATATACTTTACCTTTCAATTACCTTTGAGATGATTCTTTTGGTGATCACAATATTGGAGCTGTAGGACTGTAGATGTAGCATGTGACATGTAGATAATTATACAAGACAATATGACAATGAAAAGAGTATGTTACACAAATAATGAAATGCATATGAGATGAAACAACTTATGAACTTTGTTTAGCATCAAGAACCCATGTAATTTGGTATCACGTATGTATGTAGACGTGAGGGTGACTATGTATGTGAGCATATGACCATGTGAAAGAGTTTAGACATGGTTAACAATTATGTCAGAGTTGGTAAGTGCTTTTATGTGCCAAGGAGGGATCTATGTTTTATGCCAAATAATACGAAATCAAGTAGCCTTACATACCTTGTTGTATGACCTCGTTATTACCTTGAGATAACCTTACCATCCTCCAAATATTTATTTACAATATAGTAGGTGATGAAAATAGCATTATCATCCAATAGATGCATCTTGGTATCCCAATCGCATAAAAAAGTAACATACGGGCAGCAAGCGGACAATTATAAACCCGAATTCTTTCAACCTTTCCGTCCCTAATCATATTTTCTAGTATAAATTCTCATATACATATCATGTGCAGCCTATTTTAGTACCATAAAAGTCTTACAATAGCCTACAAAGCACAACACATAACAATTCTATACAACATACAATTAGGCGGCATAACGTTGCATCCCTTTATTACATTTTGACGTTGACAATTCCAAACTTGTTCTAACTTTTAATCAAACTATTCCCACCATATATACGCATAAAACCAGTTCTAAAACAGTTCAAAAATAGCCCAAAAAATAGGTGGAGGACGTGAGACCATAGTCCTCAATCAATCAGCCCACAAGTTTCTATTACGAGCGCAATTACGATATCACACAAGAACTCACTTTTGCTGACTGTAAAAATGGTGCAGTAGCTTTTATCATTATAGAACCAATACTAATTAATAATAGTGGCATCCCTTCATAATCAATCCAACCAAAAAGATAAAAACTTCCAAATAACCAAGAAAAATGTACAACAACTTTTGGAACACATATTGTCCAATAATTTCAGCAAGCATAACTAGCATATATTTCTTGTTTGTCATGGGATAAGTATAACAAATATATGAATATTTCCACTTACCTTATCCTTCAAGATTTAGGTTTCCTTCAAGAACCATAGAGGGTTGTATTAGCTACCTTGTGAAGTGAAGCAAATTGAAAACAAAAGTCTTTAGGAAAGCTGAACAATTGTTTCAAGTGAAATGACTCAAGGGGCTGTTTTGAGCCCTTTTTAAAAGGTCTCTTTGGCCAACTTTCTCTTGAACTTTTGACCACATATTAGTACATATTAAGAAGCTAGTGATGCCACAGCTTGGCCCTCACACTTGGGCCTAATTGGGTCTCAAAGTTGATGGGCCTTGGCTGCCGATTTTTCCTAACTCCTCTTCATTTAATTTAGGCCCAATTAGTCAAGTGGGTTGTGATGTACTTGGACCCTTTTATTATTCACCTTGGGCTTTGTGTATCTTCCATTTACAATGGTAAAATAAGGGATAAAGTTATACTCTTAACATGGACTTTACTCATTATTAGACTTGGACAAATTCAACGTTGGGCCTCGTCTCCATTTAGCTAGCAAATTTAAGTTAAGCAAGTAGGTGACTCACCTGCTAGCTTACTAAGTCCTAGAAGAACCTCACTTCTATCACTTCATTTAAAGTCGTGATCATGTCCATTTGACTTAAAACTTATTTGCACTCGACCCTCTTCAGCGTTAGACATACATATCACCCTCTAATTCGAGATTCAAGCACTTTTAAAAATTGGCGCTAATTTGAAAAACTATATCATGTTTCATTTGCATAGAACTAGTATTATAAGATTTGGGGTGTTACACCTAATCAACCGTACCTTCTTCATAGCCTCTATGACTTGATCAGGACTCAAAAATATCATTTCCCCTACCTCAAACCATCCAACCAGGGACCTACAACGTCTATTATAAAGGGCCTTAAAAGGGGTCATACCAATGCTAGAATGATACCTATTATTATAAGAAAACTCAATTAATGGAAGATGATCATCCCTACTACCCTTAAACTCCAAAACATAAGCTCTAAGTATATCCTCAAGAGTTTGGATAGTTCTTTCGGCATGGTCATCCATTTGAGGGTGAAAGGTCGTACTAAGCTTAACCTTGGTACCAAGACCTCTTTGGAAGGACCTCCAAAATTGTGAAGTGAATTGAGCACTAGGATCTGATATGATAGACAATGGTACCACATAAAATCTAAACAATTCATGAATGTATAACTTAGCATAATCTTCGGCACCATGTGTAGTCTTAACGGATAGGAAATGATCCGACTTTGTCATTCTATCAACAACCCAAATAGAATCAAAACCCTTTCTAGTCTTAGGCAACCCAACCACAAAATCCATGTTAATTTCCTCCCACTTCTAAGTTGGAACCTCTATATCTTGGTTTAGGCAACTGGGCCTTTGATATTCAGTTTTGACATTTTGGAAACTATGATAACCGGATACAAATTTGGCAATATCTTTCTTCATACCTCCCCACTAAAACGCATCCCTCAAATCTCTATATGTCATTGTAGAACTGAGGTGAATAGAATATGAAGAATTATGAGCCTTACTAAGAATCCTCTTTCTTAAGTCTTCCATATAAGGCACACATAATCTACCTTGGCACCTAAGGGCACCATCTCCCCCTTCGGACAAAACCTCCACCTTACTACTCTAACCAAGGCCTTCAATTCTAACAAGGAGGAATCAAGTTCTTGCTTTACTTTTACCTCATCAATCAAGGTAGACTTTGAACCATCAATAACCATATTAACACTATTATCAACCTCTTCTAACCTAACCCCTAAGCCAACTGATGAACCTCTCTAGCCACCTCTTTGCCCTCATTATCAACATGAGCTAGGCTACCCATAGACACCCTACTCAAAGCATCAGCCACAACATTAGCCCTACCAGGGTGATAATGCACACTCATAACATAATCCTTAAAAAGCTCTAACCACCTTCGTTGTCTTAAGCTAAGATCTTTTTGAGTAAACATATATTGGAGACTCATATGATAGTAAACACACCAATATGCTCCCCGTAAAACTAATGACGCCAAATTTTCAAAACAAAAACCACGGCGGCCAATTCAAGATCATAGGTAGGATAATTCTTTTCATGCATCTTGAGTTGTCTAGAAGCATATCCTATCACCTTACCATTTTACATCAAAACACATCCCAAACCAATTCATGAGGTATCACAATACACAATAAACCCTTTCGGTGGTGACAAGATAGGAGCGGACACAAGTTTATCCTTTAAGGTTTCGAAACTCTTTTCACATTCATTGATCTACAAAAGCTTAGCCTTCTTTTGGGTCAACTTAGTCATGGGAGAAGTAATAGAAGAGAACCCATTAACAAACCTCCGATAGTAACCTGCTAAGCCCAATAAGCTTCTAATATCCGACAGAGTCAAAGATCTAGGCTAATTTCTAATCACCTCCGTCTTTTTAGGATCCACCTTAATACCATCCCTCGACACTACATGACCTAGAAAGGCAACCTCCTTCAACCAAAATTCACATTTGTCATACTTAGCATACAACTTCTCTTCCCTCAATTTTTGTAGCACTACCCTCAAATGAGACACATGCTCCTCCTCACTATAGGAATAGATCAAAATATCATTGATGAAAACCACTACAAAAAAATCAAGATAGGGTTTAAAGACCCTATTTATAAGATCTATGAAGTTAGCCGGTGCATTGGTCAACCCAAAAGACATAACCATAAATTGTAATGCCCATATCTAGTTCGGAAGACCATCTTGGGAAGGTCACACTCCCTCACTTTCACTTGATGATACCCGGACAAAGATCAATCTTAGAGAAGTGACTAGCCCCTTGAATTTGGTCAAATAGATCATTAATCCTCGGTAGAGGGTACTTATTCTTTATGGTGACTCTATTAAGTTGCCGGTAGTCAATACATATTTTAAGAGACCCATCTTTCTTCTTCCCAAACAACACTGGTGCACCCAAGGTGATTAGCTAGTTCTAATAAATACCTTCTCCAACAAATCCCTCAATTTCTCTTTCAACTCCTTTAGCTCTGTGGGGGCCATATGGTAAGGGGGAATAGAAAAGAATTGAGTATCAGGAAGGAGGTCTATACCAAAGTCTAGTTCCCCTTCAGGATGAACACCGGTAAGATCATTTAGAAAGACATCAAGAAATTCATTTACCACTAGAACCAACTATATATGAAGGACTTTGGACTCAACATCCCTAACCCTCACAAGATGATAGAGACACCCCTTAGAGATCAATATTTGGGCTTTAATGCAAGAGATTAACCTACCCTTGACCACTATATCATGACTCTCCCACTTAAGGATGGGTTCATTTGGGAATTGAAATTTGACCCTACGGCTTCTACAATCAATAGAGGCATAATATGCATGCCACCAATCTATGCAAAGAATGACATCAAAATCTACCATATCTAATTCAACAAGATCACAAGTCAGTATTTTATGCAAGATGCAAATGGGAAAATTTCTATAGACCTTTCTAGCAATAATAGATGCACCAATGGGAGTAGATACCTCATAAGACTCAAACAAAAATTTGGGCTCAATATGAAGCTTTTTCGCAACAAAAGGAATAACAAAAGAAAGAGTGGCACTCAGATCTATCAATATATATACATAAAAATCAAAGACTTTTAACATACTGGTGACAATATCAGGTACCTTATCTACCCCTTGCCTCCCTTAAAGAGCATAGAAGCGATTGTGCCTTAAGGCACCAGCTTGTTGGCCTCCTCTCGCAAAAGGAACCACATTAAACCCCTGCCTTGTGGATAAACATCTTTACCCTTGTTTTGATTTCGAGGACAATCAAACTTCTTGCGACCCACATCCCCACAACTATAGTAAGTATTAGTGTCCCTCAAACATAGGCCATCATGGCCTCTACGACATCTTGGGCTCATAGGTCTAGGCACCAACCACCACCTCCTTGGGGCCTTAGGTAGTCATTAGCAAACCTCCCACTAGGAACATGAGAAGTCCCTAGACCTTGGTGAAATTGGCCACTCTTGGGAGTTTGAAACTAACCCTTAAAACGGGGCCTCTTGGCCTCATTTACCCCTCCTCTTTCTAAACTTTTCCCCCTCCAATTATTTGGCATAGGTCATAAGATGGGACAAGTCCATGTCACCTATCAACATGGCGGCATGATATTTTTCATTAACCAAATCAGATACACCCATCACAAACTTGTTTATCCTAGACCTCAGATCGGCAACCAACAGTGGATCATATTTAGAGAGTTGGCTGAACTTGAAGGCATACTTCCTCACACTCATAAATCTCTGATTCAAATTCCTGAACTCCATCACTTTGACCTCTCTAAGCTCAATAGGGAAGAATCGGTTGAGAAATTCCGCCTTAAATTCCTCCCATAGAACCACATTATTGTTCTCCTTCTCTTCCTTCTATTAAGTATACCATATTTGAGCCACCCCCTTGAGTTGGTAAGCCGCCAACTTTGCCTTCTCCTCTGACCTAAACCCATAATAGCCAACACTTTACACATCTCATCAATAAGTTCTTGAGGGTCCTCATCTACTTTAGACCCATAGAACTCCGGTGGGTTCATCCTCATAAAGTCCCTCACCCAAGATGCTAGAATAGAAGCACGAGGGGCTTGGGCCCCTTGATTGACCTCATTAGCCACGGCTTCAACTAGCAAGGTGAGACTATCCCAGAGCTCTCTATGAGCTGGTTATTCCTCGGATGTGTGGGCTCTTCTTCCTCTTATGTTAGGAATGATCTAAAAATGGCAAAGAACATTCATTAGAGAGGAAACATTACCTAACTTCTATAGCATGACATAGATCATTAAGAAGGGAAACATTTCCTAAAATACCTCATAGCCTCTTGCTCATAGTTATGGTGCACAATATAACCATGAATAAGACTCTAATCGATGTGATTTGTTGAATTACAAGGACCATTAACAACCTAATGCTCTGATACCAAGTTTGTCATGACCCAGACCTAAGGCTTAGACATGACATGGCAATGAGGAACTCGAAGGAATCCCGAACAATCCTCTTAGCATATCATTGCACATCCTTGGTTGCAGAAGCAATCATACAATGACAATAGATAGAAAAAAGGAAATATAGGGCTAAGGTACATCTTTGATACCATAGAAAAATAACACACCAATAGTATAGCATTAACATATCATAAGGTTCTAGCAACACCTCTAATACATAGATAGAAGTGGGGACCAAGACAATATTTGAGCTCACCTTCATAATTATAAGTTTCCAACATAAGAAAAGTCAAAACATAACAGAAATTAAGAGAAGTATGTCCTCGAAGTTGAGAACTCATTGACTTGCTTTAAGATAAATCGTGCTAGCCACGTAGAGGATGAGGATGATCATGAGGAACTCCAGTTCCTACATGATAACATCATGTAGGCATAAAATGTGTGTTAGTATAATTGAATATACTAAGTATATCGGTTGCATTGCAACAAGAGATAAGAAATATAGGCAAAATAAAACATAAGTAATGGAGCAATATGACATATATAAATGATGCTTAAAGTAAAACATGCTTATATAAAATATATTACATATGTAAGAAGAGACTAATATTAAGTTGGATTGTCACACCCTACCATCCATGGTGATTAAGGTATCAACTCCTCAATTGGTTGGTGATTGTCTCACCCTACCATCCATGGTGATTGAAGTATCAACCCCTCAATTGGTTGATGATTATGTCACCCTACCATACATGGTGATTGAGGTATCAACCCCTCAACTGGTTGATGGTTGTATAATCCTACCATCCATAGTGATTGAGTTATCAACCCCTCAATAGGTTGATGGTTGTCTCACGCAACCATCCATGGTGATTGAGGCATCACCTCCTCAACTAGGTATGGTCAACTTACAATACTATACGTACTTTTCATTGAAACAACTCTTATAAACATTTCTTTCATCATCATAAAGCCATTCAAGTCATAGGACATACAATAGATCATCAATAGCTCAAGAATCCAAAATAGATATTTTATCAAACATTTGGCAAGTGTATAATGCTATTACTCAACCATGTAATTCAAGAGTGCAATCATGCAAGAGAATTTGAAGTAAATCAACCCACCAACACTTGGTAGTACCCTCATACAATATACATCAAAACCCTTCATCAGTCTCAAGATAATTCATAGATTAATTGCTTAAAACATGCTTAAATAGTCACACTTTTATGAAATCGCAACTTAGTTCATAGTCAAATTCATAATAACTAAGACCAATAAATAAATCAACATAGAAACATGCAATTTAAGTAAAAAGGAAGCATAGGCACCATGGGTGAAAGGACCCAACGGTTGAAACTCACATACCTTAACTTTGGAGGTTTTTTTGAAGAAGATTTGAATGGAGACTTGAAGCTTGAATGAAATCTTTAGATCTAGAATAAGATTTGGCACTTGAATTTTGAGTGAAATATTTGTCTAAGTGTTTGAGAAAGTGTTGGGGATGTCTTGTATGATATGGTGTTGAAATATAGCTAAGTATAGGTATTTTATGCATGGAAAAGCTTAGGCCCAATACCCCAAAGTCTTGGACAGAGAAAAAAGAAACTGGCATGAAATAACACTAGTCTACGATGGTTTCACGTTGCGGTAACATCGCGTATCAACATCGAAATTCTAAATTTTTGAAATTTTAACATTTGATATGGTTGCTCTAAAATTGGCCTAGACCTATGTCCCACTCAATTTTACCCCCTGAACAAGAATATGGAGTCGAATTTTTGATATCATGCATAAATTTTGTGATATATGGAAATTACAATTATGGACACTTTTGAGGCAAATTTTCGGGCATTTTTAGGGTCGTTTCAATAACGATTATATGATTATCAAATTGCTAACCCATTTTGTGAAGGTTTGCGAGTGAATGGTGGAGATGGGAGTTTGGAAAGAGATGTCCATTATGAAATTTATGTTGGAGCAATCTACTGTTGAATCCATCCATCTGGTGTGAAGATTGATGGTGAACTAGAAGGAGAGGAATATGGAACTACACAGGGGCGGACCTAGTGAGAGGGAGGGGGGTTGAAGCCTCTTGGTAAAAAAATTAAACTATATATATATATATATATATATTAAACTTGAACTCCCTAAATAATAAGCAAAGTCTAGTATAGTTTAGGTCTCCTTTTAAAAAATCCTCATACCCAGGGTTCGTATTACTATTTTCTTTGAAAATTGTATTTTGTTTGGTTTATTCGCATATTTATACTTCTAACCCCCTGAGTTAAAATCCAGAAACTATCACTGTACCTATATATGGTGTTCACTGATCTTGAAAAGGCATATGACAATGTCCCAAGGAATGTCATCAGGAGGTGTTTATAGGCTAAAACTATCTTAATGGTTTATATTTGGGTAATAAAAGATATGTATTTAATGACCTCTAAGGTTATTTTCATACTTTTATGTAATTTTACCATTTTATCCCTCTTATTAATTTTTGTATGATCCTTATCTGGTGTTGAAATGTGCGCGTGTTCTCTATGGCAATTGGGTGAGGTTCGTGCAAGTTTTTTCCTTTTTAGAAGCGTGAAGTGAAAAGAGTTGACTGAAGTCAATTTTTAGAGATTTGAGTATCGTATAAAAATTTTGATGATCCTATTTGTTCTAAAAGATCCTTTTTTGTCTATAAGTAAGGGTGGTTTGGGTTTCAGTCAGTTAACTTTAAGATTTGACCAAGTTTGACTTTGGTTAACATTTTGGGTAAACATGCTTGGATGAAAATTCGATAAGTGAAATTAGCTCCAAAACATTAAGTTTGGTCGAGAACAAGCTTTGATTTCATTCTCGAGGTGCTTGGAATGAATTTTTGGCTGTTTATATGTTTGATGAGTCATATTCTTGAAAGTGTTGGCACTGGTCAATATTTCAATGAGATGACCTCCATTGGACAATTTGTCAATTTCATTGAGTCTGGAATGTCATTTACAGTTAAGTAATATAGTTCATTTGTGTTGACGGGGTTCCAAATGAATTTCGGACCCTTATCGGAGAAATTTCTCAAATTTAACTATTACTGATACAGGCTACTACTATAGCCTATAATTGTTCTCCATGTTTGAGGGCTCTAGCGACGTTCATGGAGTGTTAAACTCTTAGACCTCCATGTTCATAGAACGATAACCTACCCAGACCTTTGTGTTCATGGGAGGACATCTACGTTCAAGGAAGGTAACCATTCTAAGACTCTACAATCACAAACATAGAATTGCGTTTATGAAGTACAAATAATTCCTGGCAATGAATAACAATAGCCTATTTCTAGCTCTTAAGTCCCATTCCAGGACTTAGTTTTCTTGGGGTTTTGAGAGCATATCTTGGCCATTTTCGGGGATTTTGGTTTTGGTGGGTTGGTAATTCACATGGAAATATTTCAATGATATTTATTCTCCTAAAATCCTTGTAAGGCTTGCTCAATTTTTCCCCTTTTCTTTCATTTTTAATGTTCTAGTGCTTGAATTTTGGTGGGTTAATTTAAGTGTTTTCGGTGCTCAGTTTTTGCCTATTTTTGGGGAACAAGTTTCTTGAGCCATTTGGGACAATGTACTGGAGTTGGTTTTTCAATTTTGTGCAGAGGTCCCAATGTCAAATTTTTGGCCCGATTCTAATTCTAATTTAATTATTGCAATATGAGTAATGTTAGCTTTATTTTGATGTGTTCTTTGATATTTTGATAGAGTGGGAACATTCGGAGGTGATTCGGAAGGGAAAAGCTTTGGCATAGAAGTTTGCAATGTTCCTGGACTTGAGGTAGGTTATGGTCTTTTTTTCACACTTGGATAAGTTTGATTTTATATAATTTGAGTAATTTCGTATGATTAGGATGAAGTTTTAAAAAATGTTGGAATAATTTTGATCTATGGGAGTTGGATAACCTTTACGATTAAGGACTGAAATTTTCGAGTTGAGGAAACCTTAGTTTAGATAAATCCTTGATAATTGGATCGTAGAATATCTTTAGAAATAACTTTTAGATAAAACAAACATAGGTTGATGTATGCCAACTTGCTGGATTATTCTTGCTGTAATTGTGTACTTTTCATTTGTTGATTAATTTTGGTGAAAATCTTTCATTCATGAAAAAATTTATAACCGTGTTGGAAATTTAGTGAATGGATGAATTTGGCATGCATTATCATATTTATTAACCAAATTATATTTGATAAACTCAGGACATATTTTTAGATGACCCATAGGTATATTTGGGGATTAGCCAACCTATATTTATAAGCTCAAGGAATAATTTTGGTTGATCCATGGTTACTTTTCATGGTCTATTTATTACATTATTAGTGAATTTGAGGTTTATTCTGAGAGGCCTGTGATTAGTTTCTGAGTTTTAATATGTTCGTTAGTCATTTTGATATGGACAACTTTGTGCATTGTGAGTGTGGTTGGGTTTATTAATTGGGTTATGTAGTACTCAATTATACTTGTGAGTTATTGTTCGTTTTTCTTGTATCTCGTGATTTATCTCTTGACTTAGTTATATTTTTACTATCTCACTATTAGCTTTGTTTTGCTACTTTTATTATATTTTATTTTTGTGAACTCTGTCGGCCTATGATGCTTTCTGGGTGCCCCTTTTTTTGGTACGCATTCTTAACTTTTGAATCATTTTGATGTATATACAAGTTTGAGCAAGCCTTAGTGCGTGCCTGGTCATCTATAGTAGTTCCAATCATAGATAATGGTGAGCTCGTGGCATCTAGAGACTTGCTGCATTCTTTCCTTTTCTCTGATTGCATTTTGTATTTTGGACAATGAGACTCTTATGTTGTTATATATATTTTATCAGGTTTTGCACATAGTAGCTCCTTTTTTGGTGCTACCAGGTCCGGATGGTTGTTTTCGTGTTAGTTCTCTTTTGGTTATTTTCGATTACTTAGTGTATTTTGTATCAAAATATATATATATATATATATATATATGATTGACCCAATTTCTTAACTACATTATTTCTCTTCCCACTCATTGTTAATACTACTTTACTATTTCATCGCTGTGAATAAATTATCTTCCTTAAATCTTGTATTTCTAGTAGAGTCCCACATATCAGTACGATGACATTTGTATATGATCTTTAGGAGGCTATAGGGCACTGTTAGGATTATATGCATTATTTTTTATTCTAACCGTGCACCAGAAAAAATTAAAGTATATAAAGTTTATTGTGTCACTCCTTCTCAGATGGTGAGGATGAGATCCATGATGGGTGGATGAATCCCCCTACATCAATAGATAGAGCCACAATCTGGGGCAGAGGCTGAGGCTGACCTAGAGGTTGGGGTAGAGCCAGAGCCACAAGGCTAACTCGTAAGTGAGTATAGCCTTAGGTTCAATTCTTTGGCAAGATATGCACCAGATATTATATGTAAGATAAGTGCCAGAGTTCATCATTATGTGGATGATTTGGGGGATTATTTGATCAGAGACTATAGGATAGCCTCTTTATAGGATGGTGTAGATATTTCACGTATACAAGATTTTGCTCAAACTACAGAGGGCCTTTCTCGTCGAATTTGGGATATCTGTACAGATAGGAAGAAGAATAATAGGGCTCATTCTATGGAGTCTTATAGGAAGCCACGGGGTGATTTTAGGCCTCCTTTTCACTGATATCTACCTCCATCAGTGGGATGATTTTAGGCCTCCTTTTCACTGATATCCACCTCCATCAGTGGGTAGTTCCCCTTATAAATACAGGGCCAGCGATTTGATCATCATATTTAGTAAGGGCTGAGCCAGAGTTCATGCCAGCCTGAGAGCTGTCGACAGGAGCCCTTTGCACAAATGAGATAGCCTAGTCCACCATATGCACAATGCAATAAGCTTTATAGTGGGCAGTGTAGAAAGTCTTTAGGTGCATGTTATCATTATGGGTAGACAAGACATTATATTAGCCAATGCCTGGGGTTAGGTAGAGGTACAACAACTCAACCTTCAGGATCCACTATAGCATCTTCATCCTTAGTACATGCTCCCTGTCCAGATCCATAGCCTACTTTAGGTCATGGCAGGGGGAGAGGTAGAAGAGACAGATCAGGTTCTACTGGTAGCCAGAATCACTTTTATGCACTCACAGGTCGACAGGATTCAGAGGCATCTCCAGATGTGATCATAGGTATATTGATGATACATTCTCATGTTGTTTATACACTAATAGATCCTGGATCTACATTTTCATATATTACTCTATTGATTGCTGGTAAACTTGATATGAGACCTAAATTATTGTCGGGTCAGTTAAGGTATCTACGATAGTTAATGACTCAATTATAACTAGTCATGTTTATCAAGGTTATACGGTGTTAAGTGCTTAATACCCAAAATCTGCTAATTTAATTAAATTGATTATGCTAGATTTTTGAGGTTGTTATGGGTGTGGATTGGTTGGAAGCTTGTTATGCTAATATTGAGTGTCGAGCAAAGCTAGTGCACTTTCATTTTCCAGGTGAGCCGGTCCTTGAGTGGAAGTGTAATGTCGCCTCGCCCAAGGGTAAGTTTATTTCATACCTTAGGGCTCACAAGCTAATAGCTAAAGTGAAATGACCCAAAAAAGTATCCAAAAATGTGCCTCAAAAATGCCCATAATCATAATTTCTATATATCCTAAAATTCATGCGTGGTATAGAAAATTCGACTTATATTCTTATTCAAGGGTAAAGATTGAGTGAGAGATGAGTATAACCCAAATTTTAGAGAACCCATAGCGAAAAATGAATTTCACAAAAATTTCAATTTCAGTAGGGGTACGTATTTTCTCCGCGATGTAGAGCCATTACGGAGATGTGTCATTTGCTGCTAGTTATTCTGTTTCGGGCCAATGCATAGGGTCTTGGGTCTAAGTCTTACTATGCGTAAAAAAATATATACTTAGTATTTTTCAACATCATATTATACCAGACATTCCCCAAAATCCTCTCTAACAATTAGATAAATATTTTACCCAAATTCTAGTGTCCCAATCTCATTCTGAATCTCAAGGATTTTATTCAAGCTTCAAGTTCTCAATCCAACCTTCATCAAGAAAATCTCTAAAGTTGAGGTACGTGGGTTTCAATCATTGGGTTCTTTCACGCATGGTACCCAACCTCCTTTCTTACATAAATTGCATGTTTTCAAGTTAGATTATCTATGGCATCCCTTATTATGAAAGTTGATTATAAACTATGTTGTGGTTTCATAAAATGTGATTATTTAACCATGTTTTGAGCTATGAATCTATGGTCCATTATTTGAATTGATGGGGGGTTTGATGTATCTTCCATATGGGTATTACCAAGTGTTGGTGGGTGGTTTTACATGGTTTTTCCTCACATGATTTCACTCTTGAATTGCATGATTTTACACTAGCATTGCACACCAACCATGTGTTTGATAAAATATCTGGCTATGGATTCTTGAGTTATTAAAGGGATAATACATGAGTTAAGTGACTTTATGATAATGAAAGGAATATATATATTTGTACGTTGACCACACCTAGTTGAGAAGGTGTTATACTCAACCACTATGATGGGGCGTGGTATGCTCATCTACGAATTGGGGGAGGGGTATATTTCTCAATCACTTTGATGTGGGGTAGTCATGCTCATCTACCAATTGGGGAGGGAGGTATGTTCCTCAATCACTTTGATGGGGGTGGTCATGCTCATTTACCATGTTGAGGGGTATATACCTTGACCAATATTATGGGGAGAGGGGGTATGCCTATCTTCCAATTAAGGGGTAAATTTCTCAATCTCTTCCCAAGGGCTGGTCATACCTTGGATTCCAAGTACTAATTTGCTTGGTCTATAAAGGTGGTCTCTTTTTACATATGTAATATATTCTATATAAGCATGTTTTACTTCAAACATTATTCATGCATACCATATTGCTATTATGCTCATTCATTGATTAATTAATCATTTTGATTATGTCGCTTATCTCTTTTTGCATTGTATCCTATATACTTAGTACATTCAAATGTACTAACGCATACTCTATACCTACATGATGTCACCATGTAGGAATCGGAGCTCCACTTGATCATCTTCCTCCTCCACGTGGCTAGTTGGTTTTCATGAAGATAAGCTATTGGTGAGTCCTCAAGTTCGGGGACACTAGCTTTGCTCCTTTATTCTTGCTATCTCTTTATGTTGCACTCTGATACTAAAGGGTGATCCCCGAGATTTGTCTTGGCCCCATCTCGAATCTACGCTTAGAGGTGTTGTTGGTCAAGTTATGTAATTATATTTTGAGCCTTGACTCTCTTGACTCTTGTATGTTTTTAAGCTATAAAAGACTCCCTTAGCCCCTTTATCCTTATTTTATTCTTTTACGTGGTATAATTGCTTCCACGACCAAGGATGTGTAAATGATATGCTAAGAGTCTTGTTTAGGGTCCCTTCGGGATCCCCATTTGTAGTGTCATATCTAGGCCCTAGGCTTGGGTCGTGACATAAAGGTTGTATATACCATCTAGTTCATGCTAGGGATATTGCTAAGGAGCCGATGACCCTTTCGTCAGTCCCTATTATGAATGAATTCCCGATGGTATTCCTTGATGAGCTTCTAGGGATTCCCCTCGAAAGGGAAATTAATTTTGCTATAGATTTTATCCTTGATATGTAGCCTACATCAATTTCTCCCTACAGAATGGCTCCTGAAGAGCTACAGGAATTGAAACAACAACTAAAGGACTTACTTGATAAAGGCTTTATTAGGCTAAGTACATCTCCATGGGGTGCTCCAGTGCTCTTTGATCGAAAGAAAGATGGCTCCTTACGGATGTGTATTGATTACAGACAACTAAATAAATTCACTATCAAGAATAAGTATCCTTTTATGTGGATTGATGACTTGCTTGACTATTTGTAGGGTGTAAAATGCTTTTCAAAGATTGAGTTGAGATCCGGGTACCACCAGTTGTGAGTCAGGGATGATGATATTCAAAAGATAGCATTTAGGACGAGGTATGGACGTTTTTAGTTCCTTGTCATGTCTTTTGGGCTTACAAATGCTCCAACAGCTTTATGGACCTGATGAATTGATTCTTTAACCATTCTTGGATGAATTTATGATCGTGTTTATTGACTATATCTTGATATATTCATGGTCAGAAGGTGAGCATGCATACCACTTGCGAGCTATATTATAGACTCTTTAGGACAATAGGTTACACACAAAATTCTTTAAATGTGAGATTCGATTAACTTTTGTAGCTTTTATTGGCTATGTTATTACAGACAAAGGTATAAAGGTCGATGGCCAGAAGAAATGGCCTGATCGTGACCATTGAATTCGACCGATGTCCGTAGCTTTTTAGGCTTGGCAAGATATTATAGGAGGTTTATTGAGGGATTCTCATCTATCTTTGCACCACTAATGAGGTTGACGCATAAAACAACTAAGTTTTTGTGGACTGATATGTGTGAGCAGATTTTTCAAGAGCTAAAGAAAAGACTTACCACCGTATCTATCTTCGCTCTTCCAAATGGAACCAAAGGCTACGTTGTATATTGTGATGCCTCGAGAATCAACCTATATTATGTTCTTATGCAGCATGGTAGAGTTATTGCATATGCTTCTAGACAATTTTGAAAGCATGAATAAAACTATCCTACCCATGATTTGAGCTCGCTGCAGTTATTTTACCCTAAAGATTTGGCGACATTATCTATACGAAGTTTATGTTTATGTTTTTACTGACCACCAGAGCCTCCAATATTTATTTAAGATTGGTAGGACCCGCAACGTAATTTAAACCCCGAACGTCCTTAATTAGTTCGATTTAATAAAGTTTGGGACCAAATGTAACAATTTACCTAAGTTAGGTCCTTAA
>JAOTQJ010168058.1:0-25992 GCA_025642045.1 Solanum sejunctum | reverse complement strand
TCCCCAAACTTTTCTATTTTAATCCAATTGAGGACTCCCGAATCCAACTTAAAATATACGCTCCAATTATAATTAAGCACCGCGAACTTACTTAATTTAGAACACGCTATGTTCGACAAAACTTTTCCAATCGACTAATTTACTTCGATTGAATTAACTACGGGGCCTAACAGATTGGTTGGCCATTATTAGAGGTTTGTTGATAGATTTTCTTCTATATTCACACCATTGACTAAATTGACCTAGATAAGGCCAAGTTTCAATGGTCTGATGAGTATGAGAAAAGTTTCCAAGAGTTGAAATTGAGATTAACTACCGCACTGGTTTTGATCTGCCTGATGGAACAAATAGGTTTATGATTTACTTCGATGCTTCGAGGGTAGGATTGGGATGCGTGTTGATGCAGAAGGGAAAGATTGTTGCATATGCTTCTAGAGAACTTAATGTGCATGAGAAGAATTATCCCACTCATTACTTGGAGTTGGCAGCGATGGTATTTGCTCTCAATCTATGGTGCCACTATTTATATGGAGTGCATGTTGATGTATTCACCAACCACAAGAGCCTTTAATACGTCTTCACCTAGAAAGAGCTTAACTTGAGGCAGAGGAGATGGCTCAAGTTACTAAAGGACTACAACATAAACATCCTTTACCACCCAGGTAAAGTTAACGTGATTGTTGATTCTCTTAGCAGGTTGTCCATGGGAAGCACCACACATGTGGGGGAAGAGAAAAGAGACTTAGCCATAGAGGTTCGTACACTGGCTCGACTGGGAGTTCAACTAGATGAGTCAGGCGAAGGAGAAGTTCATATGCAAAATGGATCATCATCATATCTAGTAGTGGAGGTAAAAGAGAAAAAAGATCAAGACCCCATCTTAGTACAACTAAGGAGGATGTACATAAGCAGAAAGTGATGGCTTTCGCCAAAGGCGGAGATAGAGTATTGAGGTATCAAGAAAGATTGTATGTTCCAAATATTGATGGTGTTCGAGAGAGAATTATGGCAGAGGCCCATAGCTCCAAATATTCCATTGACCCAAGGTCTACCAAGATGCACCACGACTTGAGAGAAGCCTACTGGTGGAGTGGAATTAAGAGGGACATTGCAAAGTTCGTTTCCAAGTTCTCGAATTGCCAACAAATTAAAATTGAACACCAAAGGGCATGTGGAGTGGCTCAAAACTTTGAGATTCTATAGTGGAAATGAGATATGATCAACATGGACTTCATCACCGATTTATTGAGGTCCCGCAGACAGCATGATTTGATTTTGGTGATAGTTGACAAGATGACTAAGTTAGACCACTTCCTGGTAGTCAAGACACTGACACTGCAGAGGATTATGCCTGGTTATACATAAGGGATATTGTTAGTTTGTGCTGAGTCCCTTTATCCATCATCTCAAACAGAAGAACCCAATTTACTGCCCAATTTTGGAGGCCTTTTCAGAAGGGTTTGGGTAAGAAGGTGCTCCTTAGCATTGCTTTAGACAGATGGTCAGGCAGAACACACTATTTAGACATTGGAGGATATATTGAGAGCCTGCGCTATTGTCTTTAAAGGTAACTGGGATGACCATTTGCCTTTGATAGAGTTCGCCTACAATAACAGTTTTCATTCGAGCAATTAAATGGATCCATAAAAGGAACTATATGGGAGGAGTGTAGGTCACCGATTAGATGGTTCGAGGTAGGTAAAGCAGGGTTGATTGTTCCAAACTTGGTACACCAAGCTTTGGAGAAGGTGAAGATTTTTTGAGAGAGGCTAAGGACTGCACAGAGTAGACAGAAATCCTACACCGATGTTAGAAGGAGAGACTTAGAATTTGAGGTCAATGATTGGGTATATTTGAAGTGTCACCCATGAAGGGTGTGAGGAGATTTCGAAAGAAAGGGAAGTTGAGTCATAGGTACATTGGTCCTTATTAGATTATAAAGAGACTAGGCAATGTGGCATATGAGTTAGAGCTACCATCAAAGTTGGAGGCCGTCCGCCCAGTCTTCCACATTTCCATGCTTAGAAAGTGTTTGGGATATCCGTAACTGATTATGCCTATTGAGAGTATTGGAGTGAGAGACAACTTGAGTTATGAGGAGATCCCTATTTTTATTCTTGATTGTCAGGTTCGCAAATTGAAGAACAAAGAGATTGCATTTGTCCAGGTATTGTGGAGGAATCTACTTGTAGAAGAAGCTACTTGGGAGGCAGAGGAGGACATGAAGGCTAAATATCCTCATTTATTCTTTCTTGCAGATAATGAGAGAGTTGATGGTAATGAATTTCCTTTAAATTCTTAAATTTCCATTCCTTGATTCCTCCTTTCATTCTCAATGTGGTAGACAATAGAGTTCTAGAGTCCGAGAGAGGATTGATGTGTTTGATGACTATTTGATTGTATAACTTGCTGAATTTCTTGATTTGTTGATTGCATGAGGGAGGTGAGAGCTGGCTAATTGTTAGGGTCCATAGGGGATTTCGTACCTTATCCTAAATCCCTATCTTTCTCTTCATTCGAGGATGAATGATCCCAAGGGGGATATAATGTAACACCCCTTATTTTCCTCTTATTTGATTTAGATGTGTATGTGCAAAGGATTTCTAGAAAATGACTGAGGAAAACAGCAAAGCCAGTCTAAGAGAGCCCGTACGACTCGTAGAGAGGGGTCCCCTAGCAAATCCCAGTGATTCAAGTTTCAAAGACCTTTAGAGTACGAGATGGGTTTATGACTCGTAGAGCATGTTACTACTCGTAGAGAGGGATTTTGTGGTGAATTTTAGCAACTTGTATTTTTGGTACTTTTAGGCTACAAGATGGCATCTACGACCCGTATATCAATTTACAACTAGTAATAGGACTTTTCATATTAATTTATAGAGATTCAGGATTTTCAGACTCTTCACCTACGAGGCCAATTACGACTCGTAGGAGGGTCTATGAGTCATAAATGAGGTTTCGTGAACCCTGTTTACAGTATTACTGAGGGATATTTTTGTCCTTTTTGACTCTTTTCAATTAAAACCCCTCACATTTTTAGACTTGTATAAGGTCTTAAAATCAAATCCTAGAGTGTTCATTCCCATTTTTTGTGTTTTCCTGAGCGTAAGAGGAGAGGAGAAAGAGGAGCTAGGATTTCAAATCCAAGTGCAATGATTGGTTAAGGTTTCATTGTTTTTTCATTTTCCAGGTATATAAGGCTTACCAAAGTATGAAAATCTCTTCCCTTACATACCCCTTCATCATCTTCTTGAGTCAAGATTTTTATTAAAAGAGTTGAGATTTTGAGAAACTTTACTATCTTAATATTGAACTTCTTGCATCTATCATGAGGTCTTGTCATATTACATGAGGTAATCTACTACATTGCATGACTATTTACTATGAGATTTGTACATGCATTTCAAACTTGACAGATTGAACCCTAAACCACATGATCTTTATGAGATACTATTCATCACATTGACTATTTGAGTTGATGTAAATTGAGCATTTATAATGGAGTAATTTGAGCATGATTAAGTATGATGAGCATGTTGCATTGAGTCATGTATATTTCTACGCATGAATATCTTTCTTGCATTACATAATGAGTAAATTGAGTGAGTCTAAATAACTGTTTGAGTCTAAGTTAAACTTGATGCATTGAGTTGATTGAAAGAGTTAATGATTGACTGAGATGAGTTAGGATGAGATACCCCAATGGGGTTGGGTTTTGAGTTGATTGATGAGTTGATTGAGGAGTCAAGCATATTTTAGTCTTAGGAGGAGTATTGAGCACTAAGTTAGGTGATTGAAGAGCACCTTAGAACTACGCTTTCCAGCGAAGGATAGTCATTTCACCATAATACTAGCGACTCTTGTCACGCAAGTGGACACTCTCTCAGCATTCGAGGGAGAGAGGTTGAGGTTATCGGCCTTTTCTGTGGCAAGTTAAAGGTGGGCATGGCAATGATTCCGACTCGTTGTGCATTACCTAATTAAAGGTGGTGGGATGAGAAGGGTCAGTTAGAGAAACTCCCAAGTAACATTGATTTGAGTATGAGATTTCAAATTGAGTCTATTTTACTAAGCCTATTTTAAAAAGCATGATTTTACTATAAAACTTGCATAAACTGTTTTGAGAATGGGTTGTTAAGTCGAGGTGAGTGAGTTGAGATTTATTTTTCTTGAGCCATTTTACATACCAGTATATTCCATGTACTGACGTCCATTTGAACCTGCATTATTTTATGATGCAGATACAGGTGATAGAGGATTTCAGCCCTCGCATCATTGAGGTCCAGTTCAGTACATTTTTGGAGTTTGTGAACCCTCCTTACATTCCGGAGGAGCCCTGTTATCTTATCGTTGTTGAGTGCTTTATTCACTTTTGATTAAGCTGTCCATGGCCTATCATAGCACCATTCTAGATGGTTGAGTAGAGACTTCATAGACATTGGAGTAGAGTATTTAACGATTATTTTGTCTCTAAACTTATCTTCATTATAAGCTATGATACAGTAGAGTTGTGCACTTATTTATCTTCTTGTATATGATGTCTTACTTTCTGAATTATCCTTCTGCTGTTGAGTTAATGTGACAATGAGGCCAAGTGATTCTCTTGGGGAATCAACAATGGTTCTTCAAGTGCCGAACACACCAAGGGTACCCGTTCGGGATGTGACAGTAGGCAATTTTTTAATTTTTGGGACCCAATATTGGGTGAGATGGGCCCTGCTATGATACTATATAAAATTTGGTCTTTTTGACTAATCCAAATCAGTAAACTTCACCACCATTTCATTCACAAACTCATTAAGGTCCTTTATCTCCTGAAGTTATGTATCTAATTGTTTAGAAAATTTGGTATTTCTTGATATAAGATCACTCTTTTCTGTCTCCAAACTCTTTTTGACAGTTCTCAAGTCCTCCGGTTCATCTTCTTTTAATCTTGATTCAATATGTAATTCTTCCAACTTAGACTTCAAATTCTCCACTGCAAGTCCATTATATGCCACAGTAACTTCAAACTGCTTGATCATTGCACCTTATAAAAGATAAAATAAAGAAAAAACTAAGAAAGTTACAAAGAGATAAAATTATCACAAGAATAGAGATGTTTAGATCTATGTCAGCAGTAGAACATTTATGAGACAGAATGAAGCATAACAAGAAAACTTTTCCTTTCTGACTAACAAGGTAAATGCTCCTTAAGAGCTAACACCTCCTTTGGAGAAACTAAGACTCTGAAAGTCTTATTGTTAAAAGAATCTTAAAGCACACAGTATGAATTCCTGTGGATAGAGAAGAACGTCAACTGACAGATGACTTGTACTGAATTGTCAAATGATCTGTTTCCAAAACTGTGAACAGTTTCAGTTGCAGAGTAACATAAAGGAGAGATGTTATTTGTTGGTGAAGTGTGTGCCCGTCTCATCTAAATGATTAAGTTTTCTGAGAGAGCACACTTATATTTACTTAGTTATCTCTTCAACATGCCCCCTCATTTGCAGGACTGATTAGTTTTTATGAGCTAAGCATGTGGAATTTTATTAAAAAATCAAAAATAATGGGAGCAACGAGACTCAAATCCAAGACCATTGCCTGCTCTGATGCCATGGGAAGAAAATGAACTTTGGGCGTAACTCAACTAGAAAAGCTAGCTCATGAGATGAGGATGCCAAGTGTCCATCCCACAAACGATGTGGAACTCAACAGTTATATTCTCAAAGAAGACTTGAATTTCAACCCACTTGGTTCAAAGAGGAGAAACTATGAGCATTTGTATTGCTACAGAGTAGTCAAGTATAAATTGTTCACAAACAGATCGACCATTTAATAAAAGTGAAATAAAACTTGAGTTAATCAATTGTAATAAAAGTACCACATATATCACAGTCTGAGCAACATAGGATAACATCTAGATCTAACATATACTTAAAAGCTAATCAATTGTAATAAAAGTACCACATATGTTAGCAATCTTCCCTCGACTTACTATTCTCACCATTGACAAAGATGTTTGTTTTATATTCTGATGAAATAATATCCAACTCATAATCATTCACAAGGAATTCGTTCATTAGATCACGATCTAGTCCAAGATACTCATCAGCTCTGCCACCACTAATACATGAACTGAAGAAAGATATGTCAAATCCTTGGTGTTTTGTGGAATCATGATCATGTCTCATTGAGTTGTTGCTAGCCATCATGGTGGAGATAAGTTCGATCACCATAGGTGAAGGGAAATCTGGTGGTGATATACGTCACTTATCATAGACTTACCATCTTCATGAACGATGCAACCATTGTTGAATTGTGGCACAAAACTTTGGCAGTTACAAAATGCTGGCATATAAGCGCATTGAGGGAAGGTACAAATATTGTTGCATGATTGATGTTGTAGTCATAGTTTGTGAGGTCGTTTGTAGCAGAGTCCTCATCCATAACCTCGCAAACAGGGTCATGCAACTGATGACTGCTCAAATTTTCATCACAAGTGTCTTTAACTTCATCAATAATCAGTTCATGATTTTCCCTACTTCTCTTTCTTTGGGTGAACATAGTTTTATCTATATCTTTTCTATTGTACATCTTGCACAAAACCCAATCATCCAATTTCCAATATTTCGGATCTCTTTGAGAAATATCTGGACCTGGAGGAAGTCTGTATTCATGCATAATCCGATCAGTCTTTTTGGAGCCTTTCCATTGCAGTAAACTAAAGCTTTTCTCACTCCAATTATGATATTTTTATCATCCTTTATGTCTTTGTCAGATCCAGTAGCTTTCCAATACCTATTCCCAGCAGCTCTGTTGGGTCGATGTCCCCTTTTGTATTTATCATCTCTTGGCGTAAGTACGTACAGTAGTTATGCATATTAAAACCCTTCCAATAAAATAAAAGTTTACAAGCACAACGAATCTTAACTTCTTGATAATAAACAAATTAAAATTTGAAGCCAAATATATGCTAACATGTTCTTAAGCTACAGTAGCTATGCATATAAATGCAAGCAGCAGTTGCAAAAGCTCAAGCAACTAGAGAACCTAGTTGTAGCTTAATACTTTTGACATGTAATTTTTAAAAAATAAATTAAATAAAACTTACTATTTCAGTTTACGAGCACAACCAGTCTCACATCTCGATGATAAAAGAAATTGAAATTTGAAGACAAGCGTAAGTTAAATTCTTCTTAGGCTACAATAGACATTGAACAGTACATTAATTGTTCATATAATGCCAAACAACAATACCTAAACCTCAAACAACCAGAAAATCAAGTTGTCACAATGTTTACCCAATCACTTTCGGTGAGAAAAAAAAAAGAAGCTTAATTTGAAGTAACCCACTTGAAATTTCAGTATTTGAGACCGGGTCTTTATGCTTTTTATTTTCTTAAAAATTAAAAATATGGATTAGAGATAAAACAAATAATCACATCCATATAAGTATGCCATTAGGGGCAATTTTTTGTACTTGTCCTTAAAACGTGATCTTTAATAACCATTTTTCTTGTATTGAGTTGAACTTCACACAAAGTTAAGTTATTATTTATTACATATATTTATGTAACTTTTGTAAAAGTAGAAAACCCATAATTTCCAACAAAATTGCTTAATACATGACGAACGCAAAAACTTTATATAATAAGTTAGTGTATCATCAAAGATAGTAAACAAAGATATATTCTCCATAGGAATTAGTTCAAACAATGTTAAATTAACTCTTGGTATAACACTGTTCAGGAGAATTTATTTATTATATTGAGATAGTTATAAACCTTAAGTAACAGACTCAAATTATAAGCAACTCAAATTAATTATGAAAAATTTGAGAGTTGAGCACCAATAATTATGTCTTGCTCCAAGAGGATACTCTAAGCGTGTCCGGTACTTAGAGACCATTGTTGGTCTCCAAGAGAAACACGTGGTCCCATTACTTATTCATTCATCAACGGAAGGTTTAAATGAAAACCGAGAATACTTATGTGGGCTCTCAACATTAACATTGTAGAAAGAAATAATTTTTAAGAGATAATAATTTAACAAAAAGTTTAATCATAACTCTATATTGAATAACTAGTCTCAAGAGATAAACTCTAGTAAATCATCTGAGTTTGTCTATGAAGCCTCTAATACTATCAGGTGGTGCCAATGACATATACATGACTACTTCAAAAGAGAAATAACAATACTTAACATCAAAAGTAAATACATATCTATATTCTTCTAAATTCAAGGAGATCTCAATTTAGCTATGTAAATGCTCAAAATCTTCAATAGGTCGATGGCCGAGGATTTTTAACACCTGTCTTTGCATCATGAAAAGATATTGTTCGAAATGACATGAGTACTTGGAATGTACCTCATGTAAAATGCCAAAAAAGTAAGGATATACATTAAGAAGTCAACTCAAGGGACTCGTCATCAACTCAACAAGAAAGACTGAACTCAGAACTCAACCTCACCTCAAGACTTAAACTTGACATAAATATGATATGCAAGGTCGAATATAACAATACTTTCATTAGTTAAAAGTAAGAATGTGGAATATGATAAAATTAGTATGTTTACTTGTAAGAAAGTTTCTATAACCAACAACCATCACTTATGAGTAAGTGATGATACAACGAAGCTATGTTGTGCCACATCTATCTAATAACTTATCAGGGTATAGGCCAACATCATCATGGATCCAAACATCAAAGTATTCTTTTGATCTTCATCCTACACTGGCTAAGTATTTAATAGGGTTTGTGTTAGTTATTCTCTTATCTATATTGGTGTTCAATACTTGTAACACATTGAAAATTTCTAAGCTAAGATTCAAACTTTCCTCTTATGCGTATGATATCATATTGAGTGATTTTAACATTACATATAGGTGTTAAAACCTTCTTTTTAGGGAGATGATATATTTGGGATGAGTTAAGATCACAAGAATCCCTTAACATAAAGTTGTGATAAAACTTTCCTCACTGATTATGTTTCAATATGGAATTCTATGAAATTAGGTGATCTAATAACTGCAAAGTTGTGAATGTATTTTGAGTTACTTTTCTAAGTAATTGAAGTGTGTCGGATGCAATTTGATTCAGAAGCGACAACCAAGGTTAAGACAAGTTCAAAATATTTCAATCAGCTATATATTGGTACGAGTTCATAAAAGGGTCAATTTTAAATGTCCATATCTCTTAGTAATTGATGATTTAGGTAACTCATAAGCCATAAAAAAATCTTTAAATTAGCTTTCAAACTCATTCGATTTTTCCTTAATTCGAGTTGGGAGTAAAGTATAATGATCATTTTACTGAAATATATCAAAACTGTAAAATTCGGCGATCCACTAAATTTTACTACCAAATTGTTCCATGAAACTTTAAAAATTTCAAAAAAAGAGAAAGGGTAGTTAATGGTTCCCATTCGATGTTCCGTCGAATTGTTCGGTGATGGCACCCTAGTGAGCCTGAGACATGTCTTTGCCCTTGTCTCGCTCATGCTTAGAGGTTTTGTTGGATGATATGTTCTGTATGAATCTTATGACGCTTATGTATTTATGATGATCTCTCTTTAGTCTATATCCATTTTATGTTATTTTTATATTGATGGCAAGTGGTGCCATTCCCAAGTCCTTACTTCCCATAGAGTGCGTACTAAGTCCCAAATCCCTTCTCTTAGTTTATTTGTTATGGTTGAGTGATGGTAATTCCTCACCCCTTTTTCCCCATAGCTTGAGTCCTAAGTCCCAAATCCCCTTAGTTTGATTTAATGATGTTTGATCTACGTTTCTGCAATCAAGGAGGCGCTTAAGCATGCTATGAGGCTTGTTTGGGTACCTTTGGGTTTCCATTGCCATGTCGCACCTAGGCCCTAGGCTTGGGTCGTGACAAGATTTGTATCAGAGCATTAGGTTTATGAATGATCCTAATAAATCTAACATACCACCTCAAGTAGAGTCTTATCCATGGTTTTGAAGTATGCCACAACTATGAATAGGAGGCTATGGGCATTTAGGAAATGACTCAGTTCGTCATGATCTATGTCACATGATAGAGCTAAATCCTCTAAGGTTTATTTTTGATTCCTATCCTTTATATTCTATAATATGTCTCTGACTCATCAAAATGGTGGACAAGATGGTAATAATTCCTCGCTTGATGATCAACCCTCCAGCACCGACATATCTAATGCAGTGATTTGCAATGCTCTATGGTTATTGGCCAAAGTTGTAACTGCTCAAATCAACCAATAGGCAGATACCCTCATTCCTATAAATGATAAGTAGGGGGATATGGAGGATGCGAAATCCTAAGTTTATGGTGATTCATCTTTTACTGGTGTTCCAATTCTCAAGTTAAACATGGAAAGATGCCCTTTCGCCATCTGTCAAGGGTGTGGAAAGAAGCATCAAGAAAAGTGTTTGGCCAAAACAAATTGTTATTTCAGGTATGGCCAGATTGGATATAAGATAAGGGCTTGTCCAGTGGCTTCCACAGAAGGGAGAAAAAGTGCTTTATGTAAGGGAGAAAAAGTGCTTTATTTAAAGTGGGCCTTTAAATGCGATTTTGAGAGGTAAGGGATATTTCCATCAAGGCCAAGGAATGTTGCAAGTTTCTCCCCAAATTTTGGTTAAAGGCAGGGTGTCTGCCCCTAAGTATAAAGTGGAAGTGCTAAGGATGGTGGTGCTACTGTACCTAATTATCAAAGATATGGGAATAACCATAGAGGTGAATGCTTGAGAGGATCGGCTGCTTGTTTTTGTTTATGGAAGAATAGGGCGAAAAATCTTTGAGTGTCCAAACATTACATCAAAAGTTAAGGAAGGGTGTCCTCAAGGTCAAATGGTTCAAAAAGGGCAAGTGAAAGAAGGTTCCCAAACTCTAGGAGGTGGTTCATATGGAAACTGATACTATGATCTTCAAGAGAGGAAAGAGGTGGACGAGGCACCCAATGTTGTCACTTGTGAGTTAAAGGTTTATGATTATAATGTGCATGCATTGTTGGATCTAGGTGCCACTCTATATTTCTGTCATGACCCAAGCCTAGGGCCTAGATGTGACATAGTGAATGGGGAACCTGTAGGGAACCAATCAAGCCTCTTAACATATCATACACACATCCTTGGTCAATAAAGCAAGAATAAACAACAAGAGAAAACATAAACAAGGGAAATTGGGACTAAGGGAAAGAGTTTAATTCTTAAATAACATGTATGAGTAAAAGCTCAAGCATAGATAAATTACTTGTCCAACAACACCTTTAGACATAGAACTTAACCGGGGCCAAGACAAGCAACCGTGCTCACCCTCATAGTCGAAAGTATATAATAAATGAAAGAGAGTCTTTACATAACATAAGATCAAAAGATATTGTCCTTGGAGTGGATGACTTACCAAACTTGCTTTAAGGATAGTAGTAGCCACGTGGAGGAGGAAGGTAATCAAATAGAGCTCCGATTCCTACATAGTAACACTATGTAGGCATAGAGTATGTGTTAGTACATTTGTATATACAAAGTATGTAGGATGCAATGAAACAAGAGATAGGAAACATAATCAAAATTTATAATCATAAGTAAGAGATAGTATATTAGCAACATGGCATGCACGGTCAATACTTGAAGTAAAACATGCTTATGTAGAACATAATACATAATGTAAGAATATACCATCATCAAGACCAAGCTACTAGCACTTGGAATCCAAGGCGTAGCACCCCCTTTGTGGGTGATCAAGGTGTATACCCCGCAATCGATAGTTGGACATCACACCCTCCATCATATTGGTCAAGGTATCAACCTTTAACATGGTTGATAAGCATCACACTCTCTATCATAGTGGTCAAGATATCAACCCCTCAACATGGTTGATGGACATCACACCCTCTATCATAGTGGTCAAGGCATCAACCCCTTAACATGGTTGATGGACATCACACCCTCCATAATCATGGTCAAGGCAATGCACCCCCTCAACAAGGTATGGTCAACATACAACACTATACATACTTTTCAAGAAACCGTCATATAATTATATTACTTTCATCATCATAAAGTCGCTTAACTCATATGCCATGCATTAGGCCTTCAACAACTCAAGAAACATTAATTGGACATTTTATCACACACTTGGTGGGTGTGCAATGCTAGTGTAAAACCATGCAATTCAAGAGTAAAATCATGTAAGAAAATTCAATATAAAACCACCCACCAACACTTGGTAGTACCCTCATGCAATATACATCAAAACCCTTCACCAAATCTCAAGATAGATCAAGGATTCATAGCTCAAAACATGTTCAAACAGTCACACATTTATGTAATCTCAACATAGTTCATAGTCAAATTCATAGTAAGTAAGACCCATAAATTAATTAACTTAAAAACATGAATTTATGTAAAAAGAAAGCTTGCGCACCATGGGTGAAAGAACCCAATGGTTGAAATCCATATACCTTAGCTTTGGAGAGTTCCTTGATGAATATTGAGATGAAATCTTGAAGCTTGAGTGAAATCCTTAAGATCCAGAATGAATTTTGGCACTTGAATTGTGAGTGAAATATTAGTCTAAGTGTTTGAGAGGGTTTTGGGAATGTCTTGTATAATATGAAGGTGAAATATGGTTAAGTATAGGTATTTTTACGTATGGGAAGACTTATGACCAAGACCTAAAGACCATGGATCAGAATAAGAAAACTAGGCAATATTTACACAGGGGCGGGCCCTAGCCGCGTCGTGCTAAGGACGCGAGCCTTCATTAGAGTTTCATTTTTTTGGAATTTTGAAGTTTGATATGGTTGATCTAAATTGGGATTCGACCCATTCCCTACTCAATTTTCCCCCTGAACAAGAATATTAAGTCAGATTTTTGATATCACGCATGAATTTTGAGATATAAGAAAATTATGATTATGGGCATTTTCGAGGTACATTTTCGGCCACTTTTTTGGGTCGTTTGACTTTCATTACCCCATTTATTGCTAATAAACTTGATGTGTATCCTGAATTTCTATGTTAACCCTTTGTGATGTCTACCCTCATTGGTGGATCTAGGGGTTTTCCCGTGTCCATATTGCATAAAGCCTTGCCTTGTGATTTTATTAAATTTGACATGGTAGATTTTGATATTTTTCTTGGGAAGGAATAGATAGATGACTATCATACTTCCATTTATTATAGAACTCGTAAACGTATGTTTTGGTTTCCAAATGAATGGACCCTAGAGTGAGAAGGTCATGATTCAGTGGTTAAGGTTGGATTCAAGCTCCCAGGTATTCTTTCTGAAAGGGAAATAGACTTTGGTATAGACCTCCTCTCTGATACTCAACCCATTTCCATTCCTCCCTACCATATAGCCCTAGCAAAACTGAAAGAGTTATAGGATCAATTTAAGGACTTATTGGAGATGGGTCGTATTAGGCCTAGCAAGTCACCTTGGGGTGCACCGATGTTGTTCGTAAGGAAGAAGGATGATTCACTTAGAATGTGCATCAATTACTGGCAACTCAACAAGGTCACATAAAGTACAAGTATCCCCTAACAAGGACAGATCACCTATTTAACCAATTGTAAAGGGCTAACATTTTTATAAGACTGATCTTCGATTCATATACCATCAAATGAGGGTGAGGGAATGTGATAGTCCTAAGATTGAAATTTCAGACTTGATATGTGTAAGGACCCAAACTTCGTACAACCTTAATGGATCTTGGAAATTTGGTTTCTAAAGGTTTTGGACCAAGGTGACACCCCATGATAGCCTACATAGTCCATGTGGGGCTATACAGACCGTGTAAAGATTCCTTGGAGTGGCCCTTGGACTTGAGTGAGGTATGAGGGCATTAGTTTGGAGTTTAAGACCAAGACATGCCATACTTGGACCCTACACAGACTGTGGAGGGCTGTGTGGTAGCCTTGGGCTTGAGACTCCACTCTTTTGAACCCAAGTAAAGAGGTACGACCAGTGGTACGGTCCGTATGAAGGGGTATGGTCCGTATACCCCTTTGTATCGGCTCGGGAGTTAAGTATTTTCTAAGTATTGGATCACCATCTCAGAATTTTATCGTGAAGAATTTTCTAAGTGAAGTGGTACGGAGGACCATGTGGTCTGTGTAGAGTGGTATAGGTCATGAATTCAGCCATGTCAATGCCTTCGTTGAATTTTTCTAAGCATGGAATCTTCAAGCTCAAGCTAAGCTCATTTTCAAGCCTTCAATTCAAGCTTATTTATGTTGTTTAGGAATCCAAATTCAAAGGAATTCCATTGGTGAAACTTTTCACAAGAAAGTATAGAAGGGTAAACTTTGAATGGACATATCTCTTAGATAAAAAAAATTGGGTGTGCTATATCCTATCAAATTGAATATCTTTGAATTAGCATTCCAACGCATCCAATTATACCTCATTTCGAGTTTGGAGCAAGAAGTTATGCCAATTTTCATAAAACCCATCTGTGCAGTGTTTTATGAAATTTGCCTAAGTGAGGTCTCACATTTGGTTCATGAAAACTTATACTGACTATGAGACTTCCTCATGGACCCCTGGAAAGGAATGCTACTTTACTTCATTAATGGTTTTTTGTGTAATTGCGGCTTCTCCTAAGGGTCTTTTATTACTTCCTATTCCATCTTAGGGCCTCCCAATGACCTAAACTCTATTCCTTCATTCGAAATTTATTCTTCACTCTTAATAACTCTCTCTCAAGGGACTATTGTAAATCTAAGCTTGGAAATCAAGGAAAATCTTATTCTTCTTCAAATTTCTTCTTGAAACTTCTTCATTAGTTAAGGTATGTGGGTTTGATTCTTGGTCCCTTCCAATCATGAAGACCCAAACTCTTTTGAAGTGAATTTCATGAATTTTGATCACTTTAAATAAAGGTTTTAATAATTATAATTTGATAAGTTCAATTGAAGTATGAGTTATGCTTATTGTTTGATTTTAAGTTAATTTAAACCCTAATATGTTGAATTACTTGAGTATTATGAAGATTTAATTATGCATTATCGCTTTAAAGTTTGATTTAAGTATGAGTAATCTAAATTATGATTTGAATATTGATTTTACTTATGAATTTACTTGAATTTCATATTGAATTGTTGATTTAAGATTGAACCTATATTACCTATGCTATTCCCACATCATTCATGGCATATGCATTCATGAGCATTGGATGTTATGAAAATTATAAAGTGGGTTAAGCCCAACTATGTTTTATGTATATGATTTTGATAAGATTATGATTATGAGAAGAATGAGATCACATAACTGTCTATAATATTTGGCTCATTGAGCATATTGAGAGTTTACACCTCATTTGAATATATTGAATAGGCTATTCGTACGCATGCAATCATGATATAGATTATGATTTAGCATTTGAGGCTAAGTATGAAATCTATGAATAATGTTTGGCTTTTAAGCCTAATCATGCATTAAAGTGATTTGAAAAGACATTCATCTCTTTTGAAATCACATATATGTATATGTATTCTTGTGGGATGATGAATTAACATCGACGGATTGAGGGTGCCAGGGCTATCCCTAAGGGTCCTGTCCCTTTTCTTGAACTATGTGCCAATGAACTTCATTAAATTGGAAGGCCAGTAAGGTGCAGTTATAACGTTGATATGATGTGAGAAAATTGTGAAAGTCCTATCCAAAATGGGAGACCCGTTAGGAAGGCTACTTCTCCAAAATAAGAGGCCCATAAGGAGAAGTGTGATTTACTTTTGGCAAGTAGACAACCTCTTCTCTACTGTGGGGATAACATAGGGATTCCAAGTAATAGCTCGGTTGGTCTTATATGTCGATTGAGGTCTCATCCCTTCTTATATATGAGTTTTGCATCTCATGCATCATAGATTTCATGACATATTGTTATACTACACATATTTGTTATATATCTCCTTTTATATTATGTGCCCTTGTCATCTAATGTTAAATGCAGGTTTGATAATCCATATGCATTGCATGCCCACATACTTAGTCATTCAGACATACTAATATATACTTTTGCCTAAATGGTCTAACCATGTAGGGACCAGAGACCACCTTCATCCACCATTTGATGGCTAGATTGGATTTGAGATATTTGTTGTGGTGAGTCCTATCTTCCAAGGACAAGCCACCACTTCCTCTACCTATGGTGCTTTTATTTATATTATTGACTTTGAAGATGAACCCAGGACATATCTTGGCCCCTGTCCTATCTTATGACTAGACTCATTGTTGGACATCTTGTGGAGTCTCATCGGATCTATATGTTATGTGTTGTATTTAAAGCTTATGATTATGGTTATTTATTGGATATGGCTATCATAGATAGGTTATGAGAATTATCATATGTATGTATGTTTGATGTGGTAATGTGGATGACCTTAAGTTCCGAATTGCCTTATAGAGTAAGTCATACTTAAATGCCCCTTAGTCTTTATATGCTATGTGTTGTATGAATCCGTGTAAATCCTTTTCCCTATGGTATCCCCATAACGTAAATCACACTTTTCCATCCCTTAGAACTATGCATTTACTATTTGAATATGCTTCCAAACTGATGATGTGAATTTAAATACTTTGAGGCTTATTTGGGGACTCTCAGGTTCCTATTCGCCATATCACTCCTAGACCCTATAACAGAGATAGTATCAGAGTTGTAGGTTTATAAATAGTCCTTGGAGTCTAACATACCGCGTCAAGTAGAGTCTTATTCATGGGTGTGAATTACGCCACATCTATAGGTAGGAGGCTACAAGGCATTTTAGGAAATGCCTCATTTTTTCATGATTCTTATCATTCCATGGAACGTGTCTTGAGTTTTCCTGTCTTCATCCCTCCTTATTGAATAGAAGAGTTACTTTGGGCTCGTAATATAATCCAAGAAGGGAAGATATTGTAGCTGATCTTATAGATGAGGTCAAAAAGGAGTTGGTGAAGGATGATAGTTGATCTTATAGATGAGGTCAAAAAGGAGTTGGTGAAGGATGTGCATTGTTTGAAAAGCTTGCTCCTTTGGGTATTGGAAGTTTTTCTTAGGTTGGCTGGTTATTATAGAAGGTTTGTTGAATGTCTCATCTATTGCATCTCATTGATCAAGTTGAATTGAAAGAAGGCCAAGTTTTTATAGTCGGATGAGTGTGGAGTGAGTTTCTTACTTTGAAAGGTGAGCTTACATCGACTTTTATTTTGACTTTACCAGATGGCTTAGATATATTGTGATGCTTCTCAATTTGGGTTGGGTTATGTACTTATGCAACCTGTTAAGGTGATAGCTTATACATCAAGGTATTTGGATATGCATGAGCGTAATTACCCAAATGATGACCTTGCGTTAGAGGTGGTGGTGTTTGCCTTGAAGATTTGGAGACACTATTTTTATGGGGTGCATGTTGATGGCTTCACTGACCACAAGCGTTTGCAATATGTGTTCATTCAAATGTCTTAACTTGAGGCTAAGGAGAGGGTAGGAACTCCTTAAGGGCTATGACATAAGTGTATAATGTAATTTCGGCAAGGCAAATATTATAGCAGATGCTCTTAGTAGGCTATCTATGGGAAGTGTGGCTCATGTTTTTGAAGGGAAGAAAGAGTTGACAAAAGGTTTTTATCATTTGGCTAGATTGGGTGTTAGGTTGATCGACTCTAATGATGATGGTGTTCATGTTCAGAATGGCACTGAATCTCTTATGGTTGTTGATGTTAAGGATAAGCAAGAAATAGACCTATCATTGGTTGTGTTGAAAACATTGGTTGCCAATAAGATAGAGGTTTTCTCCCAAGGGGAGATAGTGTAATTTGGTACTAAGATCAATTGTATGTTTCGGACATTGATGATCTTAAGAAAATAATCATGAGTAAAGCCCATAACTCTCATTATTCTATTCACCCGAGATCTACTGAGAGGTACTAGGGTTTGAGAGAAGTGTACTGGTGGCATGGTATGAAGAGAGATAATGCCAAGTTATATATTTGGGAGTTGGTTAGACTGGGTGGTGTGTCTACCTTTATTATATCTGATTATGGCACCCAACTTACTTCTCACTCTTAGAAATCATCTCAAGGAGGGGTTTGGCATTAAGGTGATGTTAAGTATCGCTTTTCATCCTTGATCCTTTGGGCATTAAAGTTTTGTGTTTTTTAATTCAAGGTTAATTGGGGTGATCATATACCACTTATTGAGTTTGCCTATGATAATAGCTTTCATGTTGCTTTATTAGTAAAAGTATAGATCTTTGGTGGGGTGGTTTGAGTTAGATGAAATGACTTCTGTAGGCCTGGATTTAGTATTGGAGGTTACGGAAGAGTGAAATTAATTACCGAAAGGTTGAAGATGGTTCAAAGTCATCAAAAGTCTTATTTGGATATTTGGAAGAATGATCTTGAGTTTTGTATTGATTATTGGGTGTTTATGAAGGTCTCACCTATGAAGGTTGTGGTGCATTTTGGGAAGGAGGGAAAACTAAGCCCCCGTATGTATGACCTTATGAGATTATTGAGCGGATTGGGAATTTGGCTTATAGGTTGGATTTGCCTCCACACTTGGTTCTATTCACCCGGTTTTCCCATGTATTTATATTGAGGAAATTGATTGATAATCCTAGTACCTGTTGTGCCTTTGGAAGGTGTTGAGGTTGGAGAAACCTTGTCTTATGAGGAAATTCAGGTTGAGATCTTAGATGGGCAAGTGGAGAGGCTTCATAACGAGGATCAACAAATTGAAAGTGTTACGTGGGAAGTGGAATCAAGTATGATGCAATGATACTTCTATCCTTTCCAATCTGCTCAAACTTATGTTATTAGGTTCTTCTTGTTCCTAATGGTCCCAATTATTCCACATTTGAGTTTCATGACATAACATGCATAAATGTACACAAAAATGCTTTTTTATGATGTTTTGAATGATTTGAATATGTTTTGCTATGGGTTTTAAAGACTTTATGATTTTAAATGATGAATTATGCATTGTACCTTGTGTTTGAATGTTTCATATTCTAAGTCAAGCCTTTCAAGCCTTGTTCTAGAACATTTGTGGACGAATGTTCCCAGGGGGTATATGATGTAAGGACCTGAACTTTGTACAACTTTAATGGAGCATGGAAATTCGGTTCTGAAAAAGTTTTGGACCAAGTTGATGCTCCGTGGGAGCCCTCACGGTCCGTGTGAGGTCACACGGCCCACCCGTGTAGAGCTTCCATGGAGTGGCCCTTGGCCTTTGGAGGATGTTTGACCCTTAAATATGGTGTTTTAAACCAAGGCACACCACTCTTGGACCCCTCACGGTCCGTGTGACACTTCACGGACCGTGTAGTAGCCTTGGCTTGAAATCCCACAATATTGGGACTAAGTATGGTCACAGGGCAAGTACATGACTCATGTGAGATGTCATGACCCATGTGTCCAATTGTAAGGCTTCTGGAGTGAAATTTTTCTAAGTATGGAATGATCGTCTCATAACTTGGTTGTGAGAATTTTCTAAGGAGAAAGGTACAGATAGTTTCATGGCCCATGTGACACTACACGACCCGTGTAGCCTCCCATGAAGGTGGCTTCGTTGAAAAATGCTAAGTATGGAATCTTCAAGCTTAAGATAAGTTCACTTTAAATCCCTCAATTAAAGTTTATTTATGTTGTTTAAGGCTATCATGGGCCTCTTACATCAAACCAAGTTCAAAGGAATTCCATTGGCTATATTTGTCACAAGTGCTGGTAGAAGGGTCAAATTTAAAGAGGCATATATTTTATCATAAAAGGAACTGGGTGGTACATGACCTATCAAATTGAATCCATTTGAATTATCTTTCTATTCCTTCCAGTTTCACCTTATTCTGAGTTCAAAACAAGAAGTTATGTTCTTTCTCGTAGAATCTGTCTAGGCTGGACGAGGAGCCTTCATAGACCGCGAAGAGCATCCCGACCCGTGAAGCCAATCGTGTCAAGTTCCATATAGAATTTTAAGGGACATTTATTGAGATGTTTTTGACTGACCCATCCCCAAGGCATTTTAAGACCTTTAAAACCCTTTTTACATTCCTAAACTTCTCCTAATAACCCCTCATTCAAGACTAGCCCTTAGTTTCTAAAATCAAACTCTCAAAATTCTCTCCGAGTCTCATCTTCAAGATTCAAGCTAGGACTCAATTGGAGTTTCAACTTCATACTAAATTCTTCTCAAATTCTTCTTCCTAAGCAAGGTATGTGGGTTTTGAATCTTGGTCCCTTTCAACCAAGAAGACCCAAACTCTTTTCAAGTTATTTTCATGAATTTTAGCTTACTTTAAATGTGAATTTTCAATAATTAATGTTTAGTAAATTCAATTGATATATGGGATATTCTTTATTGATGATTTTAAGTTGATTTAAGCCCCATTATAATTTTTTGCATTGGATTATGAAGTATGAAAGTGTCTGTCCCCTTTAAAACTTGATTTATGCATGGGTGATCTATATTATGATTTAAATGTGGATTTAGTTATGGAGTTACTTCAAATTAATATTATATTATTGATTTTAGATTCAATCTCAATTACCCATGCAATTTCCACATCATTCATGGCATATGCATTCATGAACATTGGATTTTATGAAAATTATGAAATGGGTTAAGCCTAATTATATTTTATGATATGATTTTGATAAGATATTCGTTATGACAAGAATGTTATCACATAAATGTCTATGATTATGACTCTTTGAGCATTATAGGTGTTTGCACCATTCTATATATGTAAATGAGTTGTTCCTATACATGAGTATTATGTCTATAAGCTATGATTTGGCAATTAAGACTGAGTATGAATTATTATGAATGGTGTTTAGCTTTTAAGCCTAAAAAAATACATTGAAATGATTTGGTAAGACTTGCATCTCTTTTGAGAAGAATTTATATGTATATGTATAAGTATTCTTGTGGGATAACAACTTAGCACCGACGGATTGAGGGTTTTCTCTTTTTGCTTGAACTATGTGTCTAGTATAGGTTATGTGAAAATCCTATCTGAAATAGGGATGTCCATAAGGAAGATTGACTTCGAAATGGGGATGCCCATAAGAAGAAAAATGATATGATATGCTATATTTGAAAATCCTATCCGAAATGGGGATGCTTGTAAGTAAGATTGACTCTAAAATGGGGATTCCTGTAAGGAGAAAAATGATAGATATGCTATATGTGAGAATCCTATCCAAAATGGGGATGCCCGTAAGGAAGGTTGTTTCATATGTAATGGGGATGCTCATATGGTTTACCTTTAGCAAGTAGACCACCTCTTTACCGATGAGGGGATTTCATCACAAGTAATAGCTCACTTGGTCTTACTTTTATCAATTGACGTTACATCCCCATTATATATCAGCATCTTTGCATTTCATGCATCATGGACTTCATGGTATATTGTATACTACCCTTATTTAGATATATGATTCTTTCTATATATATGCCCTTGTCATCTAATGTGGAAATGCAGGTTTGATAAGCTATATGCATTGCATGCCCACATACTTAGTACATTCAAACATACTAACACATACATTTTCCTACATGATCTAACCATGCACCTTCATCCACCATTTGATACTAGATTAGATTTGACACATTTGTTGTGGTGAGTCCTATCTTCCAAAGACAATCCACCATTCCTCTACTTATGTTGCTTCGATTTGTGTTAGTTTACTTTAAGGGTGAGCCCGACACATGTCTTGACCCCCGTTCCATCTTATGACTAGAGGCATTATTGGACATCCTGTTGACTCTCGTCGCATCTATATGTTATGTGTTGTATTTGAAGCTTATGATTATGATTATTTATTAGATATGACTATCATGGATTTATTTGAGAATTATGATTTGTATGTATGTTTGATGTGGTAATGTGAAAGATCCTATGTCCTGAATTGTCCCCTTAGTATTTATGTGCTATGTGTTATGTGAATCCATGTTAATCCTTTTCCCTATGATATCCCCATAACATGAGTCCTACTTTCCCATTCCTTAGAACTATGTGTTTGCTGTTTGAATATGCTTCCGAACCAATGATGTGAATTTGTATATTTTGAGGCTTGTTTAGGGACTCTCAGGTTCCCATTTGCCTTGTCACTCCTAGATCCTAGGTCTGAGTCATGACATATTCGATATCCTGTGGGAACTACCTCTCTTTGTCTTTGGTATAAAAAATCATCTGTATTTTATCTTCATTGTTTTTTAGATGCTGATTACACAGGTGATAAAGTTGATCCCAAAAGCACTAGTGGATTTTGCTAGTTCCTTAGAGAATCACTTATCTCCTGGAACAACAAACAATGAAATTGTGTCTCTACATCCACCACTGAGGTAGAATACGTGGCAATTAGTTTGTCTTGCACTCAAATTTTTTGGATTATTCATCAATTAATTGATTATGATGCTGTTACTGATCCTGCAAAAATATTTTTTAATAATTCTAGTGCAATTTGTCTATCAAAAACTGCCATTCATCATACTAGGGCTAAGCATATCGACATTAAGCATCATTTTATTAGAGATCACATCTTAAATGGGGTTATTGAAATTTATTTGTTAATACTAAAAATCAGCTTGCCGATATTTTTACAAAACCCTTGTATGAAGTAAGATTTTGCAAACTAAGATAATTCCTTAAATATTATTTTGAAAACTTTTTAAATATGATTATTTTTTAGATTCTGTATTAATTTATTATGTTGCCATTATTACTTGCATTAATTGTTTTACTGTTTTGATGGGTTTTTGCGTGTATAACCCTTCGTGTGTCAGCTTTTTGCTTCATCTTCTATGCCTAGTCACTTCAGTCCCTTTGACTCCTACTCTTCTTTTCATATCTCTTCTCTCTTCTTTATATTCCTTCATGCCTCTTCCTTCTTCTAGACAATTCCTCCTTCATCATGCATCCTCAAAAAACGCAACGAACAAAGGGAAGGGCATTTTCCATTCCCCTATCCTTGTCGACTATGAGAATTCCTCATATCCCTCTTGCCCTCCTTATTCTGACTCTCCCATCTCCTTTTTCAAAGGTTTTGCACCCTCTCCTCACTCCAGTGACCTAAAGAAGAAGTGCAAGTTTGATGTTGAAAGTTCACTTGACCTCAAGACTGATTTCTGGAACTCTTCCAACGACTCCGTCTTTTAATCCCTGAAATATAAGATCATTTTTCATGGTCAAATAGTGGACTTGGATCTTCTTCTTTCCATTCACCATCTTGTTAAAGAGTATTTTAAATATTAGGGTTGGGCGAAGATCTTCTCCTCCTCACCCAAAGTTGTTTATGAATCGCTATATGCCTCTTCTACGCTAACCTGCAATCCTCTGTTCCTGGTGAAATTAAAACCCTGTTTTGGGAAAAAGAATTTTTCTTGATGCTGATATTTTTTTATGACATTTTTGGGATCCATTGCTCTGGATTCTCATTTCCTGTTAAGGACTAGTGGCTCTCTGATTTTGATATCACTTTTGAAGATGCCAATAAAGCCCTTATTTCCAATCCCTCTGATTCTTGTCACTCCAACCTTGGTCCAAAGGATGTATCCTTTGAGGCTAGGGCTATTGCTTATATTGTGACTACCACCCTTGTTCCCTGTGCTAGCTCTCTATCTACCCTGTCTGTTAGAGATATCTTCTTCACCTATTGTCTTCTCTCCAAGAAAAGATTGAAACTTTCTTCATATAGTCTCTATCATATGTCCGAGTCTCTGGGTGACTCTTAAAGTCTGCCTTATGGTACGATAATCTACAGGATTCTTGAAGCAAATAATGTTTGCTTGTTCAATATTCCTCCCCTTCTTGTCAAGCAATGCTATAATGCTAGGGCTTTCAGCAACATGGGCTACACTTTGTCCAACGACTCTTGGTCTCTCAAAACTAATACTTCTGGTCCTACTTAGGACTCTCCGGACAACAACTCTCCTGTGAAGCCAGAGTCCTCTTCTCCTCCTGACTACAAGCTCATTGTTGAACTGATGGCGAAGATATCTAGTATAGATATTACGTTTGAAATCTGTAGTATATCCTCATGTCCTCTCACTTCAAGTGCGACAACATCTCACAGACCCTTGAAAAGGTCAGGGCTATCACAAAGGAAACAAGCACTGATGTTGGGAAGATACAACATCATCTTATTTAGATCATCAAAGAAGCTATAAAGGTTGCTCAGAAGATCCAGAATAGCACTGGTTCTATGTCTACAACGTTAACCTATCTGTTTGAGAATCTAAAAACATGTATTGTTAACACCATCTGCTACTTTCTGCGCCCTTAGGGATGACTATCTTTATTTTGGACTATTTTAGGGCTATGCCCCTGTTTTTGCTTGTCTGGACTACTTCTATAATATCACCTATGTTTTGCAACCATTTTTTCTTGTTTTCCTTTTTTTTGATGCCAAATGGGGAGAATAAAAAGCAAATACAAACTGGATGCATATACTCAAGGTAGGTTTAAGTTAATAGGAATTGGATAATCGAAATTCCAAAACTCAACTCTTATTCTTAATTTGACTTAAATAGGTGAAAGAATGTGTGAACTAACATACTTCCACACTTTAGTAAGCCTTACATACTTGAAAATAGAAAAAATTATCAAACTTTAATTGATCCTCTCACTTAACTTCGAAACCCTTGCTCTTCTCCCTCCTCTAGTGTTCTCAAGAAACCCCTAAGCATGAAGAATGGTGAAAATACCATTAGAATTCTATATTAAGTCTTATTTAAGTCTAAAATAGCTAAGGATTTGATTAAAAGGGATAGAAATAGACAAAAATACCCCTCTTAAAAACTATCGACTGGGTCTAGGAGACCCCGTCTATGGGACGTAGACTATTCTACGATTGTAGACTACCTGTCATAGATTAGGGGTCCAGAAATTTGAGTTATTGAAATTTGGTGTGAAACCACTTCTACGGGCCGTAAAAGCTTCTACAGGCCAACTGATAACTCATAGCTCAAGATACTGAAAAATTGGCATTTGGACCACCAATTCACAAAATCAATCTACAGGTTGTGGAAAGTTTTACGTGTTGTATATTGACTCGTACAATGGGACTTAGACTTAAACAATTTCATCGAGTCATCTGGGGTTTTACGAGGCCTCTTTTACATGTCATAGATCCTTTTACGGGCCCTAGATAACACTCGTGGATTCCTTTTCCAACACCTTTTCTCAGTCATTTTACTCAATTTTCTCTGTACATCTATTCAAACTAGGTGGAAAGAATTAGGGGGGTGTTACATTTGATACTTACATATAGCATATATAAACTCCTGGTATTTAGAGTTAAAAATGCCAAAGTATGAGCCACCTTTTATGGACCCACTGCTCTATTGCCTTAAACTTATTAGTTTTGAATCTATTTAATTCTATTTGTTATTATTTGAATAATTTTACATTTATTTTTTACTTTTTACATGTAAGAAAAAATAATTACATTTTTTATATCTTAATTTTATCATTAATTATTTATTTTTAAAGATTTAATACTATCATAAATATAACTAATCTGGATAGAGTGACCAAATAAATAAGTTGTACTGTTTCAGACCTTTTTTCTTTCTTAAAACTTAGATTTATTTCTTTTTCTTAATCAATCAACTATTCTTCTCTAATTCACTCAATTTCTCATTTGGACCACTTTCTTGGCTTAATCGGTAAAGCTTTTTTATATTTTTTAAATTAAGCTTGGGCCATTGGCCTAATTTTATTCAATAATAAAAAAGATGGGTGGCCAGAAGCCCAATATATAATGATCTACTAAATAGGTCGGTGGAACCTGATTTTGGAGAAATAAAAAAGTGACCTTAGGGTTATTTTTCTAAAATGGGTGCCTAACTCTTCACTTTCCCTAATTTGTCGTTGTTTATATCTCTGTGGTTGCCTAATCAACTGTTCCTTTTCCACCATTTCTGGATTTCTACCTTCCTTTGTCATAGCCCAACCCCGGGACCATGACTCGTGCCGACTAGGCACTTAAACCAATATTAAATCGCAAAACCACAACTTAAAGT
>JAOTQJ010168057.1:0-68199 GCA_025642045.1 Solanum sejunctum | reverse complement strand
AATTAAAGCTCTTTAAATTAGCTTTCCAATACACTTAGTTTCACCTTATTTCGAGTCCAAATGAAGAATTTATTCCTGTTTTCGTAGAACGCATTTGTGTAGAAATAGAAATTCCAGTGAGTAATTCATCAAGGATTTCACTCAAGCTTCAAGTCTCCATTAAAGTCTTCTTCAAGAGCATCTCAAAGTCTAAGGTATGTAGGTTTTGTTCATGGGTTCCTTCCACCAATGATACCCAAGTCTCCTTTACTCAAATTGCATGATTAAAGTTGATTTACAAATGGGTCTTGCATATTAGAAATTCACTGCACGCTATGTTAAAGCTATATAAAGTTGTAACTATTTTCGTATGTTTTGAGCTATAAATCTTGAATCTATTATAAGATTTGATGAGGGATTTTGATGTATATTGCTTAATTATATTTCAAGGTGTTTATTGATGGTTTTACAATAGATTTTCTAGCATGATTTCACCTTATATTTCATGGTTTTACATTAGCATTACACATCCTTTAAGTGTTTGATAAAATGTCCGGATGTAGTTTCTTAAGGAGTTGAAGGTCCAAAGCATAAGATATGATATGAATGACTATATGATGATGAAATACGCTTATGTATATGATATACTTTATATAAAGTGTTGCATTAGACCATACCTGATCTAGGGGGATAAGAACCCGGGTAATCATGGTTGGGGGTTGTACTCATCAACCATGTGAGGGGTTTGTACTTTGCCATTATGTTGATAAGGTGTGATTATCATCAACCATATAAGGAGATTGTACCACACAACAACAAAGGGTTTTGTACCTTGAAATAGCTAGCTTGGTCTCTTCTACACATATGATATCCTATATAAGCATGGGTTACTTAAGCATGATTTACTTCGCCATATTATTATATTATACCTATTGCTTAATATTATGCATTTTGACTGTAATGCCTAACTCTTGTTGCATTGCATCCTACATACTTAGTAAATTCAAATATACTAACGCATACTTTTGCCTACATGATATCACCATGTAGGATCTAGAGCCCAAGTTAATCCTCCTCCTCCTCCACGTGGCTAGTTTGGTGCTACTCAAGCTAGTTGGTGAGTCCTCCACTTCGGGGAGCCTAGTCTATGTTTCTCTTATTATGTATTTAGATACTCTTCTTTATGTTATATATTGACTACGAGCGTGAGCCCGATTGCTTTGACTTGGCCACCGCTCCAATCTTTGCAGTAGAGGTGTTGTTGGACGTGCTATGTATCTATGTTATGAGCCTTGACTCCTTCATCTCTTGATTATGATGTTATGCAAGTTTTCCCCTTAGTACCTTTCCCTTGCTTTCCAAACTTTTTCATGTTACTTAAGTATTAGTCTCTCTCCCTTAGTCCCAGTTCCCCTTATTTAATTTTCTTGTGTTGTTTTGCATTGCTTCTGCGACCAAGGATATGTAATGATATGATTAGAGGCTTGTTTGGGATTCCTTCGGATTATCCATTCACTGGTCACATCTAGGCCCTAGGCTTGGGTCGTGACAAAGATGTTATCAGATCACTAGGTTGATACATCTTTAGAGTCTTAACACACAGTGTCGATTAGAGTCTTATTCATGTTTGTGTTGTGCACCACAACTCTGAGTAGGAGGCTATGAGGGCTCGTAATATGGGTAAGTTCCAAAGTGAGAGATAGAGGTGGTGTGGTGCCTTATGCTAGGTGCCCAAGGTATGGTAGAGGCCATGATGGTCTATGCTTGAAAGGTACTAATGTTTGTTATTGTTGTGTGGAGATGGGCCATATAATAAAGGAGTATCCTCATAAGCATAAAAGGGATGAAAGGGGTGACAATGGGGTGACTCATCCTACATTCCCAAAATATGGGAGGAGGCACGATGGAGCATGTTTAAGGAACATAGGTGCATGCTATTGAAACGACCCCGAAAAGTGCCCAAAAATGTGCCTTGAAATGGCTGAAATTTTAATTTCCATATATCTCAAAATTCATTTGTTATTTTTGAAAATTCAAATTCATATTCATGATCAGGGGGTAAAAACTAGGTTAAAAAGGGTCTAATCCCGATTTAAGAGCAAGCTATTAGCAATTTTATTTTCATAATTATTCTTATCTAGAATCAATCCGCAACAGAACTATGATGTGCAGCTGTCATGGACATATATTATTTTAGCCTCCGCGATAGGTCCACATCATGGACTAGACGTGGGCCTATATATTTTATTGCCAGTGATTTCTATCTCAGTCCAAGGCTTTTGTGTCTTTGGCCTAAGTGTTTCCAAACATGTTTTTACCTATACGTAGCCAAATTTCACCATCATATCATCCTAAACATTTCCCTACATGCACTAAAACACTTAGCCATATTTTCACTCCCAAATTCAAGTCCTAAGCCCTTATCCTAAGCTAAGGTTCTCCTTCAAGGTTCTTCTTCAAGCTTCAAGTCTCCATCTCCAATCTTCACCAAGTTTATCTCTAAGCTGAGGTATTTGGGTTTCTTTCATGGGTTCCTTTAACCCATAATACCCAAGCCTCCTTTTACTCAAATTGCATGTTTTAAAATTGATTTACAAATGGGTCTTGAATATTATGAAATTCACTGCACACTATGTTGAAGCTATATAAAGTTGTGACTGTTTTGCTATATTTTGAGCTAGAAATCTTTGATTTATCATGAGATTTATTGAGCGGTTTTGATGTATATTTCTAGCAGTTATTGCAAGGCACTTATTTATGGTTTTACGTGGATTTTCTTGTATGTTTTGATCCCTATATTTCATGGTTTATTACTAGCATTAAACACCCTCTAAGTGTTTGATAAAATGTATGGATTTGGTTTCTTGAGGAGTTGAAGGTCCAAAGCCTGAGATATGATATGATTGACTATATGATGATGAAATGAGATTATGTATATGATATATTCTATATAAAATGTTGCATTAGACCATGCCCGATCTAGGTGACCTAGTTGAGGGGTCAACATCTCAACCACTAGGGTGGTGGGTGCCATCATCACTAACTTTGATAGGGGTTTATACCACACACACTAGGGTAATGGGTGCTATCATCACTAACCTTGATGGGGGGTTTGTACCTCACACACTAAAGTGATGGGTGCTATCATCACTAACCTTGATGAGGTGTTTGTACCTCACACACTTGGGTGATAGGTGCTACAATCACTAACCTTGATAAGGGGTTCGTACATCAGACACTAGGGTGATATGTGCTATCATCACTAACCTACCAAGGGATTTGTACTTTGGAAATCTAGCTTGGTATCTTCTACATATATGATATTCTATATAAGCATGAGTTACTTAAGCATATTTTACTTATGGATTAATCATACATATCATATTGTTAAGTATACCTATTAACTATTGTTATGCATTTTGATTATGATGCTCAATTCTTATTTACATTGCTTCTTATATAGTTAGTATATTCAAACGTACCAATGCATACTATATGCCTACATGATGTCACCATGTAGGAACCGATGCCTAAGTTGATCATCCTCTTCCGTGTGGCTAGTTCGCTGTTATTCAACCTAGTTGGTGAGTCCTATATTCAGTGAACATTAGTCTATGATTCTCCTATTATGTATTGAGATATTTTTCTTTATTGTCTATTTGACCATGAGGGTGAGCCCGATTACTTTCTATTGGCCCCCATTCTTATTTATATACATAGGTGTTTGTTAGACATATTACATATCTATACTAAGATCCTTGACTCTGTTGTTCTTGATGTACATGATATGAGCCTGTCTCTTGTCTTTTGATTATGATTTTGCACAAGCTTTCCCCTAGTCCTGTTTCCCCTATTCTTATTCTTTTTTATTTTATATTTTGCTTCCGCGACCAAGGATGTATAATGATATTCTAAGAGGCTTACTTGGGGTCTCTTTAGATTCCCCTTGCACCGTGTTACATCTAGGCCCTAGGCTTGGATTATGACAAATTTGGTATCAGAGCACGGGGTTGATAGATCCTCTGATTCCAACACACTGCGTCGACTGGAGTCCTATTTATGGTTGTGAAGCATGCCATGTCTTTGAAAAGAAGGCTATGAGACCATTTAGAAAATGTTTTCCTTCTTTATGTTCTAAGTCGTGCTATAGATTGTGGCAAATTTTTCCGCTAATGATTGTTCTTTGCTATGCTAGATCATGCCAAATACTTGAGGACGAAGGGCCTAAACTCCTGAGGAGTAACATAACAATGGTGAACTTCGAGGTGCTCTCACTATGCTTACCCAAGTTATGGCCAACCAAGTCAATCTAGGGGCCAAGCCCCTCATGCTACTACCCTGGGATCTAGGATAAGAGACTTCATGAGGATGAATCCTATAGTTTGCTATGGGTCAAAGATAGATGAAGATCCACAGGAGTTCATTAATGAAGTCTATAAAATCTGGAATACCATGGGTGTTGGGCCAAACAAAAAGATGGAGTTGGAGGAGTACCAACTCAAAGGGGTAGCACAAATATTATATGATCAATGGAAAATGAGAAGGGGGTTGGTGATGTGGTGCTTTTGGAGGAGTTTAAATTGGCTTTCCTTAATCAATTTTTTCCTCTTGAGCTTAGGGAAGCTAAGTTGGTGGAGTTTATGAACTTGAAACAAGGTACTATGAGTATGAGTGAGTATGCCCTCATGTTTAATCAACTTTCAAAGTATGCTCCTTATTTGGTGGCCGATCCTAGAGCTAGGAATCATAACGGGTCTTTGACTTGGTAAGTGAGGAATACCAGTCCACCATGCTAATTAGTGACATGGACTTATCTCAGTTGATGGCCTATGCTGAGCAAATGGAGGAAGAAAAATTGAGGAAGAGAAGAGGGCATGAGGCCAAGAGGGCTCGTCTTGGAGGTAAGTTCCAAAAGGGTGGCCAATTTAATTAAGGCCAAGGTTATCACCATGCTACTAATAGGGGGTTTGCCAATGACCTCCCTAGGCCTCAAGGTGTCGGTGTTGTGGCTCCCATTGATGTGTGTCCTAAATGTGGAGGGGGTCATAAGGGCTTGTGTTTGAAGGGTTCTAATTCTTGCTATGAATGTTGGGAGCTTGATCATAAGAAAGTAGATTGTTCAAGAAATGGTGGCAAAGGCCAAGGTACAATTGTGTTTCCATTAGGTAGAGGTGATCCTCAAGGTAGTTCCCCAAGGGACAATCGGCTTTATGCACTACATGGGAGGCAATGAGTTGGTGAGGTCCCAAATGTTGTTACCGGTATGTTAAAAATCTTTGACTTTGATGTGTATGCTTTGATTGATCCGAGTGCCACTCTTTTCTTTGTTACCCCTTTTGATGCCAAAAAATACCATGTTGTTGCCGAGATATTGCATGAGTTATATGAAGTGTCTACTCCTATTAGTGCCATTATTGTCGCTAAGAAAGTTTATAGACATTGTCCTATTTGCATTTTGCATTAGTTGTTGCCTTGTGATCCTGTAGAATTAGACATAGTATATTTTGATGTCATTCTTCGGATGGATTGGTTGCATGCCTACTATGCATCTATTGATTGTAGAACCCATAGGGTCAAGTTTCAATTTCCTAATAAACACATCCTCGAATAGGAAAGTCAAGATGTGGTGGTCAAAGGTAGATTTATTTCATGCATTAAAGCCCACAAGTTGATTTCTAGGGGATATGTATATCATCTTGTGATGGTTAAAGATATGGAGTCCAAAGTCCCTTCTATTGAGTCGGTCCCTATTGTAAATAAGTTTCTTGATTTCTTCCCAAATTACATTCTCGGTGTCCCTCCTAAAAGGGAGATAAATTTTGGCATAGATCTCCTTCCCAATACTCAACTTATCTCCATTCCTCCTTATCGTATGGCCTTAGCGGATTGAAGGAGTTAAAGGAGTAATTGAAAGATTTATTGAAAAAAGGATTTATTAGACCTAGTCAATCATCTTGAGGTGTTCCGATGCTGTTTGTGAAAAAGAAGGATGGGTCACTTAGAATGTGCATTGATTACCAGCAAGGTCACTATAAAGAATAGATATCCTCTTCCAAGGATTGATGATTTGTTTGACCAATTGCAATGGGCTAGCTTCTTCTCTAAGATTGATCTTTGGTCCGGGTATCATCAAGTGAGGGTGAGAGAGTGTGATATTCCTAAGATAGCCTTCCGAACTAGATATGGGCATTATGAGTTTTGGGTGATGTCGTTTGGGTTTACTTATACACCAGCCATCATCATGGATTTAATAAATAGGGTCTTCAAACCTTACCTTGATTCTTTTGTTGTTGTCTTCATTGATCATATATTGATCTATTCATATAGTAGGGAAGAGCATATGGGGAATTTGAGGGTTGTAATGCAAAAGTAAAGGAAGGAGAAATTGTATGCCAAATATGACAAGTGTGAGTTTTTGTTGAAGGAGATTGCATTCTTGGGTCATCTGATATCGGGGAACCATATAAAAGTGGATCCTAAGAAAACCGATGTGATTAGAAATTAGTCTAGACCATTGACCTTGTCGTATTAGGCCTTGTGGGTTATTATAGAAGATTTGTGAATAGGTTCTCCTCCATTGCTTTCCCTATGAACAAATTGACTCAAAAGAAGGTTAAGTTTGTATGGACTAATGAAGGTGAGAGAAGCTTTCAAACATTGAAGGATAGGATAGTGTTCGTTCCTATATTGTCACTACCAGATGGGCTTGAGGGTTCTGTTGTGTATCTTGATGCCACTAGAGTTGATTTTAGTCATGTGATAATGCAAAATGGTAAGTTCATAGCTTATGCTTCTAGATAACTCAAGGTACATGAAAGGAACTAACCTACCCATGATCTAGAGTTGGTCGTTGTTGTGTTTACATTAATGATTTGGCATTATTACTTGTATGAGATGCATATTGATGTCCTCATCAATCAAAAGAGCCTTTAATATGTCTTTACTCAAAAAGATTTCAACTTGAGACAAAGAAGGTGGCTAGAACTTTTCGAAGATTATGACATGAGTGTACACTATCATCTGGGTAAGGAAAATATGGTGGCGGATGCTTTGAGTCAGGTATCCATGGGTACCTTAGCTCATGTTGATGGTGGTGATCGGGAAATAGCTAGAGAGGTGCATAGATTGGCTAGGTTGGCGGTTAGGTTGGAGGAACTGTGTGATGGTGTTGTTGTTATTGATGTTTCCAAATCTTCCTTGGTTGATGAGGTGATAGCAAAACAAGATGTTGACTCCTCCTTGCTTGAATTGAAGGCCTTGGTGAAAGAGGGCAAAGTAGAGGGTTTCTCCCAAGGGGGAGATGGTGCCCTTAGGTACTAAAGTAGGTTGTGTGTGCCTTGTATTGATGGTTTGAGGGAGAAAATTCTTGATGAGGCCTATAATTTTACTTATTCTATCCACTTTGGTTCCACCAAAATGTATAGAGACTTGAGGGATGTGTATTAGTGGGGAAGCATAAACAGGGAAATTGCCAAATTCATTTCCGATATAGTTGTCAAGAATTTAAAGCCGAACATCAAAGGTTGGTTGGCCTAACCCAAGACATAGAGATTCCCACTTGGAAGTGGGAGGTGATTAATATGGATATTATGGTTAGGTTGCACAAGACTAGAAAAGGTATTGATTCCATTTGGGTGGTGGTTGATAGGATGACAAAATCAGCTCAATTTCTACCAGGTAAGCCACATATGGGGTTGAAGAGTATGCAAGGTTGAACATCCATGAGTTAGTAAAGTTGCATGGGCTTTCTTTGTCTACTATATCAGATCATGGTTCAGAATTCACTTCACACTTTTGGAGGTCTTTTCAAAGGGGTTTTGGTACAAAATTTCGCCTTAGTATGACTTTCCACACTCAAACGGATAGCCAAGCCGAAAGGACAATTCAAACCCTTGAGGACATGCTAAGGGCTTATGTATTGGAGTTGAGGGGTAGTTGGGATGACCATCTTCCTTTGATTGAGTTTGCCTACAACAATAGCTATCATTTTAGCGTCGATATGGCTCCTTTTGAGGATTTTTATGGGAGACATTATAGATCACTGGTCAGTTGGTTTGAGATTGGAGAGGTGGCCTTATTCGGAATGGATCTAGTTATGGAGGCCATTGAGAAGGTTAGGATGATTATGGAGAGGTTGAGAACAGCCCAAATTCATTAAAAATCTTATGTCGGTATGAGAAAAAGAGACCTTGAATTCAAAGTGGGTGATTGGCTTTATTTGGAAGTTTCTCCAATGAAAGGTGGGGTCCATTTTGGTTAAAAGGGGAAGTTGAGTCCAAGATATCTTGGTCCATATGAGGTCTTGAGGAGGGTTTGCCAGGTAGCGTATGAATTGAAGTTGCCTAGTGAAATCTATTTGGTTCATCAAGTGTTCCATGTCTCAATGTTGAGGAAATGTATTAGTGATCCTAATGTTTTTTTTTCCTCTTGATGTTATAGGTGTTTTTGAGAATAACTTGACTTATGAGGAGGTTTCGGTTCAAATCCTAGATAGGCAGATGAAGAGATTAAGGAACAAGGAGGTGGCATCTGTTAAGATCCTTTGGAAGAACCAACAAATCGAAAGTGCTACTTGGGAGGCCAAAGCGAATATACAAAAATGGTATCCTTATCTTTTTTCCACTCTACTCAAGCCTAAGGTAATAATTCTAAGTCCCCTATAAGATTTAAAATCTTACGTCTTAACCCCTATGTCATTCATATACATTCGTGTTTAAGTTGACAAGTTTATGATTATTTTACACTTACATTGAGATTTTGAAAATCGTGTTTTAAATGCAATGTTGCACTTTAGTGGGGCTGGTTTATTTATGATCATTCTTGCCTTGTATGTCATTTTTATATTTAGGGAGGAATGTTCCCAGGAGGGAGATATTGAAACAACCACGAAATGTGCCCAAAAATATGCCTATGAATGCCCAAAATTTTAATTTCCATAGATCTTAAAATGCATTTGTTATTTTGAAAGTTTGACTTCATATTCATGATCAGAGGGTCACAATTAGGTGAAAAGGGGTTCCTCAATTTAAGAGTAAATGATTAGCAATTTTAATTTTTATAATTATTCCATCCAGAATCGATCCGTGATTTGGCCTCGGCGACAGGTCCGCCTCGCGAACTAGACGCGGACCTGTGTATTTTGTTGTCAGTGATTTCTATCTCGAACCACGGCTTTTGGGTCTTAGGCCTAAGTGTTCCCAAATGTGTTTCCACCTATACTTAGCAAAATGTCATCCATATATCATCCTAAACATTTTCCTATACTCACTCAAACACTTAGTTATATTTTCACTCTTAAATTCAAGTCTCAAATCCTCATATTAAGCTAAGGTTCTCCTTCAAGGTTCATCTTCAAGCTTTAAGTCTCTATCTCCAATCTTTATCAAGTTCATCTCTAAGCTAAGGTATGTGAGTTTCTTTCATGGGTTCCTTTCACCCATGATACCTAAGTCTCCTTTTACTGAATATTTGTATGATTTAATGTTGATTTACAAATGGGTCATTCATATTATGAAATTCACTGCACACTGTGTTAAAGCTATGTAAAGTTGTGACAATTTTGCTATGTTTTGAGCTATATATCTTTGATCTATTGTGAGATTTAATGAGGAGTTTTGATGTATATTTCTAGAGGGTGTTGCAAGGCATTGATTGATGGTTTTACAGTGGATTTTCTTGCATGATTTTATCTCTATATTTTATGGTTTTATACTAGCATTACACACCCTCTAAGTGTTTAATAAAATGTCAGGATTTCGTTTCTTGAGGAGTTGAAGGTCCAAAGCCTGAGATATGATATGATTGACTATATGATGATGAAATGAGATTTTATATATGATATATTCTATATAAAGTATTTCATTAGACCATGCTCGATCCGAGTAACCTAGTTGAGGGGTCAATAGCTCAACCACTAGGGTGATGGGTACTATCATCACTAACCTTGATGAGGGGTTTGTACCTTACACACTAGGGTGATGGGTGCTATCATCACTCACCTACCAAGGAGTTTGTACTTTGGATATCTAGCTTGATATCTTCTATATATATGATATTCTATATCAGCATGAATTACTTAAGCATGTTTTACATATGCATTGATCATGCATGTCATATTGTTATAAGTATGCCTATTGCCTATTGTTATGCATTTCTATTATGATGCTCACTTCTTATTTACATTATATCCTTCATACTTATTACATTCAAATGTACCAATACATACTCTATGCCTATATGATGTCACCATATAGGAACCAGTGCCCAAGTTGATCATCCTCCTCCATGTGGCTAGTTCAGTGCTATTCAAGCTAGTTGGTGAGTACTCCACTCCGGAGACCTTAGTTTATGATTCTCCTATTATGTATTGAGATATTCTTCTTTATTATCTATTTGACCATGAGGGTGAGCCCACATACTTTGTCTTGGCCCCCCGTTCTTATCTATTTATAGAGGTGCTTGTTCGACATGTTACGTATCTTTGCTAAGAGCCTTGACTCTATTATTCTTGATGTCCATGATATGATCTTGCATCTTGTCTGTTTATTATGATGTTGTGCAAGCTTTCCCATAGTCCCATTTCCACTATTCTTATTCTTTTATGTTATATCTATTGCTTTCGCGACCTAGGAAGTGTAATGATGTTCTAAGAGGCTTGCTTGGGGTCCCTTTGGGTTCCCCTTATGTCATATCACATCTAGGCCCTAGGCTTGGGTCATGAATTCTATGGTTGTGAGGAGGTAGACCATAAGATTATTAATTGTCCATATGTTCAAAGGAAGAGTAAGGGTGGTCGACCTTTCGATCGAGGTGGTCATGTTGATCAAGTGGCTCAAGGAGGGGATGGGGTGTCCAATGCTATTATCAGTGATTTAAAAGTTCCTTGGCTTTGTTGTGCATGCATTAATAGGCCCTGTTAACCACTAATTCTTCTCTATTCTTTTTGTTTGCTAGTGGGGCTTCTTGTGTTCCTAAGTTATTGTGTGGACTTTTGGTTTCTATCCTTTTATTAAGTATATTTCTGCTAGAAAGTTCATAGGTACTAATCCGGGTTTGAATTATATTAGGTCTTGCCTTGTAGCTTGTTGGATTTGATGTGGTGGATTTTGATATGGTACTTGGAATAGGATAGTTGTATGCATGTTGTGTCTCCTTTGGTGGTAGGACCTATAGAGTTAGAATCTGACTCCCTAATAAACCCATCCTTGAGTGGAAGAGTCTTGATGTGGTGGTCAAGTGATAGCAAGGGGGTAGGTATATTTCATGTCATAAGGTACAATTTATCTCTTAGGGGCATTTATCATCTTATGAGAATTGGAGGTGTTGAACCTAAGTTGCTTTGTTTATAGAATTGTTATTAGTAGTAGATGAGGCCTTGAATGTCCCTTTCCAATATTTTGAAATTAGGCTAATGTATTTTGGTTTGAAAGTACACCGGTTATGCCTATAAGTCTCATGATTAAGATCTTTAGTCCCTACTCTAATAGGCTTATGGTGGTTCTGGTGATGATATAATGATTCATTTCCTTAATGGGGTAGTGCCTATGAGTCATTTGAGGGCAGTACTACAAAGTTTAAGGAAGAAAGTTGGATGCTAAATAGGAGAAGTGAGAGTTTGGTTGTAAGAAGTTGCATTCCTAGGTGGTATCAGGTGATAGTATTAAAGTGGACCCTAGTAAGACGAAGGTGATTAAAGATTGGCCTAGACCTTTGAACCTATCGCATATTAGGAGTTTGTTGGGCTTAATGGGCTAATATTGGAGGTTGTGAATAGTTTATCTTCTAATACTTCCCGTGTGACTTAGTTGACCCTAAGTAAGGCCAATGTTGTGATCGACATTTTGAGTAGGGTAATTTGATAGGTCCGAGGTTGCTATCTCTTGTGTGATCCTTTGTGCTAATAGGATTCATGTGTGTATCCTAGATGGTTCGATGAGTCTATAATGGCTAGAAGAGATCTGTAAGGGTTGCCTTATGTTCTTATTGCATAGAAGTCTAGTCTTATGATCTTGGATAAACTCATCTTGATGTGTTGGAGGTCTTGGGATAGCTTGGGCTGCTTGCATAGCATGTTTCCAGTAAGTATAGAACCCATAGGGTTGTAATAAGATACTTGAGGATGGTCAATGTATTTGGTCAACTACAATAGGTTAGTCATGTTTCTAAGATTAATCTTTAGTTTAGGCTTTGTACCCAAGTGAGGATGAGGGTAGTTGATATCCCTAAGTGTCTTTTCGGACTAGGAGTGAGCATTTTGAATATGGGTGGAGTTGTTTGGTTGGCTTATGCATCGGTTTTGTGTATGGGTTTCATAAATAGGGTCTTAAAACCCTACTTTGATATGTTTGTGCTGGTCTCTAGTGATGAGGTATTGATTTATTTAGAGCTTGTAAATTATTCGGGGGTAGCATTGCAAGTCTTGGAGGATAAGAGGTTGTTTGCTAGATATGATAGGTGTGCACTGTGGATAGCAAGAAGGTGGTTTGAGTTCTTTAAGGATTATGATATGAGTGTCCATTTGTTTCTCCGGTAAGGATAGTGTAGTGATTGGTGCTCTAAGTAGTCTAATGGTGTCCATAGTGGTGGCAAGGAGGAGACTAGTGGGGTCCATAGTTTGTCTAGATTGGGGTATTAGGTTGAAGGAATTTGAGCATGGTGGTGTAGTGTTTTTGATGGTTTCAAATCTTCTTTGGTTGGAGATGTCTAGATTAAGTAAGGCCTTGATTCCGTCTTATTAGGGTTTGAAGTTTTGGGTGAACAGATGGTAGAGTGGAGGTTATCTCCCAAGGGGGAGATGGTAGTTCGTGGCAACAAATGGAATAGGTGTATTCAAGGTTGACAATTGAGTTATGGTTGTGATAACCTTTTAGAGTGTGGAAGAAGTTGGTAACATTGCATATGGATGGGATTTGCCTAGGGATATGATTATAGTTTGTTCGGTTCTTCATGTTTCTAGATTGAGGAGATGTATTGGTGGCTCTAGTGCCATAGGACCCTTTGAGATGGTGGGTGATATGGAGGATAAGTTGACTTAGGAGAATGTCCCAGTGGAGGTGAGTATGGATGAGTGAAGAGGTTGACTAATATTGATGTGGTATGCGTTAAGGCCCTTTTGGTGGAGTCGTCTATTCATATGTGTCTCTCGGGGAGCCCGTGCGAGCATGGGAGAAGTAACATCTGTATCTCTTTCATTCTATTCAAACTTATGATAACATGTCAAGCCCTTTCTATTATTACAAGTATTATGTTTCAACCCTTATGTCATTCATATGCATTCATGTTTAAGTTGGCAAGTTTATGATGATTTTACCCTTATGTTGAGATGTTGCAAATGGTGTTTTAAATGTAATATTTCATACTATCTGGGACTGATTTATTCATTATCACTCTTCTCATATATGTTTCTTTGACATTCGGGGATGAATGTTCCCAAGGGGGATATATTGAAAAGACCCAAAAAAGTGCCCGAAAATGTTCCACGGAAGTGCCCAGAATCATAATTTCGATATATCTAAAAATTCATTCATTATTTGGCAAAATACGACTTTATATTTTTGTTCAAGGGGTCAAATTGAGTGGGGAATAAGTCTAACCTAAATTTTAGAGCAACCATATCAAAATCCAAAAATCACAAAAACATGAGTTAGGAGGTTCAACTTTAAAGGGGAATATCTTTAGCATACAAAGAACTATGTGGTCCAAACCTATCAAATTAAAGCTCTTTGAATTAGCTATCCAATGCACTTCGTTTCACCTCATTCCGAGTTTGGATGAAGAATATGTGCCGATTTTCATAGGACGCATTTGTGCAGAAATGTAAATTCTAGTGAGTAATGCATGTCGCTTCCGCAACACGGACCAGTGCTATTTTAGTCCTGTTTTTTAAATTTCGGTCCAAGACATTCAAGTCTTAGGCCTAAGGGTTCCCATACTTGAAAATGCCTATACTTATCCTTATTTCACCCTCATGTCATCCTAAACATTCCCCAATACTCACTCAAATACTTAGACTAATAATTCTCTCAAGATTCGAGTCTCAAAACTCAAGACCAATCTTAAGGATTTCATTCAATCTTCAAGTCTCCATGAAAGTCTTCTTCAAGAGCTTCTCCAAAGCTAAGGTGTGTGGGTTTCTTTCATGGGTTCCTTTCACCCATGATCCCCAAGCCTCTTTTTACTCAATTATATGATTTAATGTTGATTTGGAAATGGGTCTTGCATATTATGAAATTCACTGCACACTATGTTAAAGTTATGTAAAGTTGTGACTATTTTTCTATGTTTTGAGCTATAAATCTTAAATCTATTGTAAGTTTTGATGAGGGGTTTTGATGTGTATTGCTTGAGGGTATTGCAAGGTGTTCATTGATGGTTTTACAATGGATTTTCTTGCATGATTTCACCTCTATATTTCATATTTTTACACTAGCATTACACACCCTCTAAGTGTTTGATAAAATGTATAGCTGTGGTTTCTTGAGGAGTTAAAGGTCCAAAGAATGAGATATGATATCAATTACTATATGATGATTAAATGAGCTTACGTATATGATATACTCTATATAAAGTGTTGCATTAGACCATACCCGATCCAGGGAGATAAAAGCACGGGTACCATGGTGTAGGTTTGAACTCATCAACCATGTGAGGGGTTTGTACCACACAACCACCAAGGGGTTTGTACCTTGAATATCTAGCTTGGTCTCTTCTACACATATGATATCCTATATAAGCATGAGTTACTTAAGCATGATTTACTTACGCATTGATCGTACATGCCATATTGTCATATTATACCTTTTGCTTAATATTATGCATTTTGACTATAATGCCTAATTCTTGTTGAATTGCATCCTACGTACTTAGTACATTCAAACATACTAACGTATACTCTTGCCTACATGATATCACCATGTAGGATTCGGAGTCCAAGTTGATCATCATCATCCTCCACGTGGCTAGTTTGGTGCTACTCAAGCTAGTTGGTGAGTCCTCCACTTCGGGGACCCTAGCTCTATGTCTCTCTTATTATGTATTGACACTCTTTTTTATGTTCTATTTTGACTATGAGGGTGAGCCCGTTTGCTTTGCCTTGGTCCCCACTCCTATCTATGTAGTAGAGGTGTTGTTGGTTGTGCTTTGTATCTATGTTATGAGCCTTGATTCTTTTGTCTCTTGATTATGATATTATGCAAGTTTTCCCTTAGTCCCTTGCCCTTGTTTTCTAAACTTTCACATGTTACTTAAGTATTAATCTCTCTCCCTTAGTCCCAGTTCCCCTTGTTTATGTTTCTTGTGTTATTTTACAACTTCCGGGACTAAGGATGTGTAATGATATGCTAAGAGGCTCATTTAGGGTTCCTTCGGGTTCCCCATTCGCCGGTCATGTCTAGGCCCTAGGCTTGGGTCATGACAGATATTTAAACACCCCTCCTCGTATATCGAAAAGACACTATGATATATTTTTTCAAAATCTCAAAATTTATGCAAAAGTTTGCAAATTCGACTTCATATTCTTATTCAGACTAGAAAATTGAGTTGGGGTACGAGTACCTATAAGGTATACTTCGTTTATGCCATGAAAATAATTTTTTGGCAAAACTTACAAAAATAGTAGTTGTCCATGACCAGTCCGCGACGCAAATATGGCACAAACTAGTTCAAAAAATTCCAAAATTTGCCCTTTCTTACTCAAGGGCAATTGGGTAATAACCTAATACATATGTGCACAAAACTCCCTCATTGTTAAGCTATTTTGTTCCCTAAAAACTAACCCAAAACCTCTCAAATTCCTCTTTGATCTTTATCCAATTCTCCATCCATTCTCAAGGTTTTCAAGAAGTCTTGCTGGAATTCAAGGAAACCAAGTCAAGCCCCAAGCCCTCACAACATTCAAGTTTACAATCTTTTTCAAGATCTAAGAGTTTTATTCAAGATTTAAGTCTCCATTCAAATCTTCTTCAAGAAAATCTCCAAAGTCAAGGTATCTGGATTTCAACCATTGGTTACTTTCATCTATGGTGCCCAATCTTCCTTTTTACATAAATTGGATGATTTTAAGTTGATTTACTTATGAGTCTTACTTACTATGAAGTTCACTATGAATTACGTTGGGGTTTCATGAAATTATGATTGTTTAAGCATGTCTGAGTTATGAATCTTTGATATAACTTGAGATTTGATAAAAGGTTTTGATTTATATTGCATGATGGTGTTATCAAGTGTTGGTAGGTGATTTTACATTGGATTTTCTTGCATGATTTCACTCTTTAATTGAATGGTTTTACACTAGCATTACAAACCCACCAAGTGTTTGATAAAATGCCCTTTCAAGTTTTTTTTTAAGTTTTGATGATCTATTGGTTGATTTATGATTCAAGTGACTCTATGATGATTTTGGGCTTTCTAAAGATATGTTTAATTCATGGTATTGTTGATTATGTTATAAAACCGAGTTTAAGCCCTTTCTTAGAATTTCACTTCGTGTGAGCCCTTTAATGTTGATCTTGATGAAAGGGTCATGTTTACGATGAACTACTTTTATATTGAAGTTGGGCTCACCATTAGAGGTCAAGGATGTTTTAGAGCTACTCATTCCAGAATTCTATGTTTCTCAGAAGTTCTAAAAGTTATGATTATTCCAATTATTCTGTGGGATTAAGCTTAACACCGATGGATGGAGGGTTCGCTCTTTTTCCTTGAACTATGTGCCAATATGGGACTATGTTATACTCTTGCAATACTAGTGGATCCATTTAGTATACTTTCTCTTAAAATGCGTTTTGAAATAGGGTGTATCCCCATAAGGTGAAGTAAGGTCATAAATCCTTTTCAAACTGGGATAGGACCCTGTAAGGAGGGTTACTTCATCCGAAATAGGGTGAAACCCTATAAGGTAAAGTATAGTTTACCTTGGCAAAGACCACCTCTTTACTGATGAGGGGTAATCATCGAGATTCCAAGTTGTAGTTTGCTTGGTCTTATATCTATGTCGGTTGAGGTCCCTTCCCATACTTATATATTATGATCAATACAAGTTGATTGAATCATAAGCATGTTTTACTTCAAGCATCATTTATACATATCATATTGTTATTATGCTATTCATTGCTTATGATTATGCATTTTGACTATGTTGCCCATCTATTGTTGCATTGCATCCTACATACTTAGTACATTCAAATGTACTAATGCATACTCTATGCCTACATGATGTTACCATGTAGAAACTGGACGCTCCATTTGATCATCATCATCCTCTATATGGCTAATGCGATTTCTGTCAAAGCAAGTTGGTGAGTCCTCAACATCGAGAATATGCTTCTCTTGATTTACGCTATGTATTGACTATTCATATATTGGTAACTTAAGACTATGAGGGTGAGCCCGGTTGCTGGTATTGGCCCCCTGCTAAGTTTTATATCTAGAGGTATTGTTTGATAAGTTATGTATTATGCTTAAGATTTGACTCATCTATGTTATTAAGTATTAAACTCTCTCTGCCTTAGTCCCATTTCCCCTTGTTTATGTTTTCTCTTGTTGTTTATTCTTGCTTCCGTGACCAAGGATATATGTATGATATGCTAAGAGGCTTGTTTGGTATTTATTTGGGTTCCCCATTTGCCATGGTACATCTAGTCCCTAGATTGGGTCATGACAAACTTGGTATCTGAGCTCTAGGTTGTTAATGGTCCTCGACATCTAACACAATGCATCTATTAGAGTCTTATTCATGATTGTGTTATGCACCACGACTATGAGTAAAAGGCTATGAGATGTTTTAGGAAATGTTTCCCTTCTTCTTATTCTATGTTGTGTTATAGGAGTTAAGATAAGGTTTTCTCCCTAACAATCGTTCTTTGCTATGCTAGATCATATATAACACAAGAGAAAGAAGAGCCCGCTCTCCCAAAGAACAACCAGCTCATGAAGAATTTTGGGATACACTTACTATGTTTGCTCATGCCATGATAATTCAAATCAACCAAAGGGGATAAGCCTCTTATCCTCCTACTTCGACATCTCGATTGAGGGATTTCATGAGGATGAATGCACCGAAGTTCAACAGGTCTAAGGTGGATGAGACCCCTCAAGAATTTATTAATGAGTTATACAAAGTGTTGTCTATTATGAGGGTAAGGCTAGAAGAGAACGCGAAGTTAGTAGCTTACCAACTCAAGAGGGTGGCACAAATATGGTATACTTAAAGGAAGGCGGAGAAGAGGAACAACGATGTGATCCTTGGGAGTAGTTTAAAGCGGTGTTTCTCAATCAATTCTTCCCTCTTGAACTTAGGGAGGCCAAAATGATGGAGTTCATAAATTTGAAACAAGGATCTATGAGTGTGAGGGTGTATACCCTCAAGCTCAACTAACTCTCTAAATATGCTTCCCAATTGGTTGCTAACCCAAAGTCTAGAATGAACAAGTTTGTGATGGATGTATCTGATTTGGTGAATAAAGAGTGTCGGGCCTCTGCTATGTTGATTAGAGACATGGATTTTTCCCGCTTAATGACTTATAGATAGAAATTGGAAGGGGAAAACATGAGAAAGAGGAGGAGGAGTGAGGCCAAAAGGACCCATTTTAATGGTAAGTCCCAAGGGTGGTCGATTTCAGCAAGGCCAAGGGTCTTCCAATGCTCTTAATGGATGGTTTGCTAATGATAATCCAAGACACTAAGGTGGTAATGGTGGAAGGCCCAAGCCAAAGTGCCCTACGTGTAAGAACAACTATGGTAACCTATGTTGGAGGAATTGTAGTGCTTGCTTTGGATGTGGTGAAATAGGTCACAGGGTTATAGGGTTATTGATTGCCTTCAAGCTCAAACTAAAGGTAGATATGGTCGACCTCTAAGCCAAGGGGGTGGTCCAAGGCAAAATAGGATCTATACTCTTAAAGGGAGGCAAGGGGGTGATTAGACACCCGATGTTGCTACCGATAAGTTGAGTTTTCCATTGACTTGGATGTGTATGCATTGATGGGTCTGAGTGTCAGTATTTCTTTCATCACTTCTATTGTTGCTAGTGGGCTTCTTATGTGTCCTAAGTTGTTATGTGAACCTTTAGTGCCTACCCTTTGTTGAGTATATTGTTGCTAGAATATTTATAGTTGTTGTTCCTTGTTCATCTTGCATCAGATCTTGCCCTGTGACTTGTTGGTTGATGTGGCGGATTTCGATTTCATACTTGCTGTGGAATAGTTGCATGCATTATGTTCCCATTGATAGTAGAACTCGTACTGTTAGAATCTGACTCCCTAATGAACTCGTCTTTGAGTGGGAGGTTGTCAAGTGATAGGAAAAAAGGTAGGTTCATTCTTGTCTTAAGGTATAATTGATCTCTAAGGGTTGCGTTTATCATCTTGTGAGAATTAGGGGTTTTGAACCTAAGTTATTTCTATTGAGTTATTTTTGGTGGTAGATGAGTTCTTGATGTCCTTTCTAATATTTTTAATTTGGGGTAGTGTCTTTGGGTTTGGCTAATGCACTGACTATGTTTATAGGTCTCATGAATAGGGTCTTAGTCCCTTCCTTGATATGTTTGTGGTGGTGTTTGGTGATAATATGTTGGTTTCTTTCCGGAAGCGAGGAATAGCTTGTGAATTATTTGAGAGTGATGTTATGAATTTTGAGGAATATGAGGTTGCTTGTTAATTATGGAAAGTGAACAATCTTTGGGTAGTAAGAGAGTGGTTGGAGAAATTCATATGTTGACTAGGTTGGGTAAGAGGTTGGGTAAAGTGGAGAATAGTGGTGTAGTGGTTTGGATGGTTTTGAATCTTCTTTGGTTGAAGAGGTCTAGTTAAGCAAGGCCTTGATTCCGCCTTACTAGAGTTGGGGATCTTGGTGACAAATGGTAGAGTGGAGGCATTCCCCCAAGGGGGAGATAGTGGCTTTGGGTGCTAAAGTGGCCCATCAATGCACATACATGAAAATTGAAGGAAATTCAATATAGCAGTAACAACGTTGGGTGCCATATCTACTCCTCGAGCCTCTTGATCAGCACGACCATCTTGTTCTTGAGGTCGACCAGCTTTACACCTTTTTTAAGCATGAAGACAATGAACAAAATTATGGTCCACCTCACCACAACCATAACAAGCATTGGTGCACCTCAAACATGGGCCTCTATGAATCTTACCACATTTTGAGCACTTAACATAAGGCACCACACCACCACCACCTTTGGGACTTTTGAACTTTCCTTTAATACGGGCCCTCTTGGCCCTTCTCTCCTCCCTCTTACTACTTGAGGTCTCAGGGGCACTCACTTGTTGATTGAGTTGAGTTGTTAATTTTGTCACTGCTTTGGCCAATAACCATAGAGTATTGTGAACCTTCGCATTTGATATATCATCATCCTGAGTAGCTTAAGACATATTCTAAAATGCAATGATTAAAATAAGAAATAAGTAGGTAACTTAACTTTACCGCATGACATAGATCAAAAAAAGGGAAATATTGCCTAAAAATGCCTCATATCTTCTCATGCATAGTCCTAGTACACTTCTCAACCATAAATAAAACTCTAATTTACGTCGTGTGTTAGACTCTGAGGAATAGTGTTATTTTGGTCCTGTTTTTTGTATTTTGGTCCAAGACTTTCCTGTCTTGGGCCTAAGGGTTACCATACTTAAAAATACCTATACTTAGCTTTATTTCACTCTCATATCATCCTGAACATTCCCCAATACTCACTCAAACACTTAGACTAATATTTCTCTCAAGATTCAAGTCCCAAAACTCAAGACCAACATTAAGGATTTAATTTAAGCATCAAGTCTCCATTAGAGTCATCTTCAAGATCTTCTCCAAAGCTAAGGTATGTGGGTTTCTTTCATCGGTTTCTTTCACCCATAATCCCTAAGCCTCTTTTTACTCAAATTGCATGATTTAATGTTGATTTGGAAATGGGTCTTGCATATTATGAAATTCATTGCACACTATGTTAAAGCTATGTAAATTTGTGATTATTTTGCTATGTTTTGAGCTATAAATCTTAAATTTATTGTAAGATTTGATGAAGGTTTTGATGTATATTTCTTGAGGGTGTTGAAAGCTTTTCATTTATTATTTCACAATGAATTTTCTTGCATGATTTCTCCTCTATGTTCCATGATTTTACACTAGCATTACACACCCTCTAAGTTTTTGATAAAATGTCCAAATGTGGTTTCTTGAGAAGTTAAAGGTCCAAAGCATTAGATATGATATGAATGACTATATGATAATTAAATAAGCTTATGTATATAATATAGTCTATATAAAATGTTACATTAGACCATACCCGATCCAAGGGGATAAGAGCCCGGGTAATCATTGTGGGGGTTTGTACTCATCAACCATGTGAGAGGTTTGTACTTCAGCACCGTGTTGATAAGGTGTGATTATCATCAACCATGTGAGCGGTTTGTATCATCCAACCACCAAGGGTTTTGTACCTTGAAGATCTAGCTTGATCTCTTCTACACATACGATATCCTATATGAGCATGAGTTACTTAAGCATGATTTACTTAAGCATTGATCATATATGTCATACTGTTATATTATGCCTATTGCTTAATATTATGCATTTTGACTATAATCCTCAATTCTTGTTGCATTGCATTCTACATACTTAGTACATTCAAACGTACTAATGCATACTCTTGCCTACATGATATCACCATGTAGGATCTGGAGCCCAAGTTGATCATTCTCCTCCACGTGTCTAGTTTGGTGCTACTCAAGCTAGTTGGTGAGTCCTCCACTTCGGGGACCCTAATATATATGTATCTTATTATATATTGAGACACTATTCTTTATGTTCTATTTTGCAATGAGGGTGAACCCAGTCGCTTTATCTTAGCTCACACTCCTATCTATGTAGTAGAGGTGTCGTTGGATGTGTTATGTATCTATGTCATGAGCCTTGATTCTTTCATCTCTTGATTATGATGTTATACAAGATCTCCCCTTAATCCCTTGCCCTTTTTTCCCAAACTTTTACATGTTACTTAAGTATTAATCTCTCTCCCTTATTCCTAATTACCCTTGTTTAAGTTTCTTGTGTTGTTTTACATTGCTATGATAATATGTTAAGACGCTTGTTTAGGTTTCCCTCAGGTTCCCCATTCGCCGGTCATGTCTAGGCCCTAGGATTGGGTCATGACATATATTCAAACACTCTTCCTTATAGCTCGAAAAGACACTATGATGAATTTTTTCAAAATCTCAAAATTCATGCAACATTTCGCAAATCTGACTTCATATTCTTGTTCAGAGGGAATAATTGAGTGGGGATATGAGCACATACAATGTATACTTCATCTATGCCCAGAAAATAATTTTTTGGCAAAACTTGCAAAACCAGTAGCTATCTGCGACCAGTCCGCGATGTAGACGTGGAAAACTAGTTCCAAAAATTCTGAAATTTGCTCTTTCTTACTCCAGGGCAATTGGTTAATAACCCAATTCCTATATACACGAAAATATCTCATTGTTAAGCCATTTTGAGCCCTAAAAACTAACCAAAAGCTTCTCAAATTCTTCTCTAATCTTCATCAGATTCTCCATCCGTTCTCAATGTTTTCAAGAAGTCTTATTGGAATTCAAGAAAAACAAGTCAAGCCCTAAGCCCTCATCAAGATTCAAGTGTTCCAGTCTTTTTCTGGATCTAAGGATTTCATCCAAGCTTCAAGTCTCCATTAAAATCTTCTTCAAGAAAATCTCCAAAGTCAAGGTATGTGGTCTTCAACCATTGGGTCCTTTCATCCATGGTGGCCAATCTCCTTTTTTTACATAAATTAAATTATTTTAAGTTGATTTACTTATGGGTCTTATTTACTACGAAGTTGACTATGAACGATGTTGGGGTTTCATGAAATTGTGATTGTTTAAGCTTGTTTTGAGTTATGAATCTTTTATCTAACTTAAGATTTGATAAAAGGTTTTTATTTATATTGCATGATAGTGTTACCAAGTGTTGCTGGTTGGTTTTACATTGGATTTTCTTGTATGATTTCACTCTTGAATTGTATGGTTTTACACTAGCATTACACACCCACCAAGTGTTTGATAAAATGCCCTTTCAAGGTTTCTTTAAGTTTTGATGATTTATTGGTTGATTTATGATTCAAGTGACTCTATGATGATTTTAGGCTTTCTGAAGATATGTTTGATTCATGGAAATGTTGTTGATGTTATAAAGCCGGGTTTAAGCCCTTTCTTAAAGATTTCACCACTTGTGAGCCCATTTATGTTGATGTTGATGGAAGGGTAGTGTTTATGATGAACTACTCTTATGTTCAAGTTGGTTCACCATTAGAGGTCAAATATGTTTTAAAGCTTCTCGTGTCAGAATTCTATGTTTCTCATAAGTTATCAAAGTTATGATTATTCCATGGGATTATGATTAGCACCGATGGAATGAGGATTCGCTCATTTTCCTTGAACTATGTGCCCCCATAGGACTATGTTATACCCTTGTGATACTAGTGGATCCATTTAGTACACTTTCTCTTAAAATCCTTGCCGAAATGCGGTGTGTCCCCATAAGGTGAAATAAGGTCATAAATCCTTTTTGAAATATGGCAGAACCCTGTAAAGAGGGTTACTTCATTCGAAATAGGGTGGGACCCCATAAGGTGGAGTATAGTTTATCTTGACAAATAGACCACCTCTTTACTGATGAGGGGTAATCATCGAGATTCCAAGTTGTAGTTTCCTTGGTCTTATATCTATGTCAGTTGAGGTCTCTTTCCACACTTATGTATTATGATCAATACAAGTTGATTGAATTATGAGCATGTTTTACTTTAAGCATAATTTATATATATCATATTATTATTATGCTACTCATTTCTTATGATTATGCATTTTGACTATGTTGCCCATCTCTTGTTGCATTGTATCCTACGTACTTAGTATATTCATATATAATAATGCATACTCTATACCTACTTGATGTTATCATTTAATCATCTTCCTCCTCCATGTGGCTAGTACAATTTCTGTCAAAGCAAGTTGGTGAGTCCTTAACTCCGAGGACATACTTCTCTTTATTTATGCTATGTATTGAATATTCTTACATTGGTAACTTATGACTATGAGGCTGACCCAGTTGCTTGTCTTAGCCCCTCACAAAGTTCTATGTCTTGAGGTGTTGTTTGGATAAGTTATGTATTATGCTTGAGCTTTGACTCATCTATGTTATTAAGTATTAAACTCTCTCTCCCTTAGTCTCATTTTCCCTTGTTTATGTTTTTCTTGTTGTTTATTCTTGCTTTTGCAACGAAGGATGTATGTATGATATGCTAAGAGGCTTGTTTGGGGTTGCTTTGGGTTCCCCATTCACCGTGCTGCGTCTAGGCCCTATTTTGGGTCGTGACAAACTTAGTATCAGAGCACTAGGTTGTTAATGGTCCTCAATATCCAACACAATACGTCGATTAGAGTTTTATTCATGATTTTATTGTGCACCACGACTATGAGTAAGAGGCTATAAGACATTTTAGGAAATTTCTCCCTTGTTCTTGCTCTACATCATGCTATAGGAGTTAAGGTATAGTTTTTTCCTTAATGATTGTTCTTTGTTATGCTAGATCATGCATAACACAAGAGAAAGAAGAGCCCGCTCTCCCAAAGAACAATCAGCTCATGAAGAATTCTTAGATGCACTTACTATGTTAGCTCATGTAGTGATTAATCAAATCAACCAAGGGGTCCAAGCCCCTTATCCTCCTACTCCGAAATCTCAAGTAAGGGATTTCATGAGGCTGAACCCATCGAAGTTCAATGGGTCTAAGGTGTATGAGGACCCTCAAGAATTTATTATGAGTTGTACAAAGTGTTATCTATTATGGGTATGGAATTAGAAGAGAAGGAGGACTTAGATGCTTACCAACTCAAGGGGGTAACCCAAATATAGTATACTCAATGGAAGGAGGAGAAGGGGAATAATGTTGTGATCGTTGGGAGGAGTTTAAAGCAGCGTTTCTCAACCAATTTTTCCCTCTTGAGCTTAGGGAGGCAAAAATAATAGAGTTTATGAATTTGAAACTAGGATCTATGAGCGTGAGGAAGTATGACCTCAAGCTCAACTAACTCTCTAAATATGCTCCCCAATTGGTTGTCTACTGAGTTTCTAGAATGAACAAGTTTGTGATGGGTGTATCTAATTTGGTGAATAAAGAGTGTCGGGCCGCTATGTTGATTAAAGACATGGATTTGTCCTGCTTAATGACTTATGCCGAGCAATGGGAAAGGAAAAACATGAGAAAGAAGAGGAGTAGTGAGGCTAAAAGGGCCCGTTTGGATGGTAAGTTCCAAGGGTGGTAAATTTCAGCAAGGCCAAGGGTCTTCCAATACTCTTAATGGAAGGTCTGCTAATGATAATCCAAGACACCAAGGTGGTAATGGTAGAGGGTCCAAGTAAAAGTGTCCTACGTATAGGAAGAACCACGATAGCCCATGTTAGAGAAACTCTAGTGCTTTCTTTGGATGTGGTGAAATGGGTCACAAGGTTATAGGGTTATTGATTGCCCTAAAGCTCAAATTGAAGGTAAAGATGGTCGCCCTCAAGGCCAAGGGGGTGCTCTTAGAAAAATAGTTTCTATGCTATTCAAGGGAGGTAAGGGGGTGATTGGACACTCGATGTTGCTATCGATAAGTTGACCTTTCCTTTGACTTGGATGTGTATGCATTGATGGTTTGAGTGTTATCATTTCTTTTATCATTTCCATTGTTTCTAGTGGTGCTTTTTGTGTGTCCCGAGGTGTTATGTTAACCTTTAGTGCCTACCCCTTTATTGAGTATATTATTGATAGAATGTTCATAGGTGTTGTTACATATTCATCTTGCATTAGATCTTTCCCTAAGACTTGTTAGGTTGATGTGGTGTATTTTGATGTCATATTTTTAGTGGATTAGCTACATGCATATTATGTTTCCATTGATTGTAGAACTTGTAGAGTTAGAATCCTACTCCCTAATGAACCTGTCTTTAAGTAGGAGGTTGTCAAGTGGTAGAAAAAGAGGTAGGTTCATTCTTGTCTTAAGGTACAATTGATCTCTAAGGTTTGCATTTATCATCTTGTGAGAATTAGGGGTTTTGAACCTAAGTTATTTCTATTGAGTTGTTTTTGGTGGTAGATGAGTTCTTGATGTCATTTCCAATATTTTGAATTTGGGGTAGTGCCTTTGGGTTTGGCTAATGTACCAACTGTGTCTATTTGTTTCATAAATAGGATCTTTAATCCCTATCTTGATATGTTTGTAGTGGTCCCTGGTGATGATTTGTTGGTTTGTTTCCAGAAGTTAGGAAGAGCTTGTGAATCATTTGAGGGTTATGTTGTGAATTTTGAGGAATGTGAGGTTGCTTGTTAATTATGGAAAGTGAAGAATCTTTTAGTAGCAAGAGAGTCGTTGGAGAAGTTCGTCCCTTTACTAGGTTGGGTAAGAGGTTGGATAAGGTGGAGAATGGTGGTGTAGAGGGTTAGATGGTTCCGAATTTTCTTGGGTTGAAGAGGTCTAGTTAAGCAAGGCCTTGATTCCACCTTACTAGAGTTAGGGGCCTTGGTGAGGAATGGTAGAGTGGAGGTGTTCCCTCACGGGAGAGATAGTGGCTTTGGGTACTAAAGTGGCCCATCAATGCACACACATCAAAGTCGAAGAAAACTATAACATACCCGTAACAACATTGGGTTCCACATCCACTGTTTGAGCCTCTTGGTCAACATGACCACCTTGTTCTTGAGGTCAACCACCTTTACACCTTTTTCGAGCATGAAGACAATTAACAATCTTGTGGCCCACCTCACTACAACCATAACAAGCATTAGTGCCCCTCAAATATTGGCCTCTATGAATCTTACCACATTTTGAGCACTTAGCATAAGGTACCACACTACCACCACCTTTGAGACTTTGGAACTTTCCTTTAATATGGGCCCTCTTGGCCCTTTCTCCTGCCTCTTACCACTTGAAGTCTCGGGGGCACTCACTTGTTGATTGAGTTGAGTTGTCAATTTTTTCACCACTTTGGCCAATACCCATAGAGCATTGCAAACGTCCATTTGATATACCACTGTCCGAAGTAGCTTGAGACATATTCCAAAATTCAATGATTAAAATAAGAAATAAGACTTAGGGGACTTAACTCTATCGCACGGCATAGATCAAAAGAAGGGAAACATTTCCTAAAATGCCTCATAGCCTCTCATTCATAGTCATGGTGCACTTCACAACCATGAATAAGTCTCTAATCCACAGCATGTGTTGGACTCTGAGGACCATTAACAACCTAGTGCTTTGATACCAAATGTCACGACCCAAACTAGGGCCTAGATGTGACACGGTGGACAGTGAACTCGAAGGGATCCCAAACAAGACTTTTAGCATATGATACACATATTTTTGGTCACGGAACGAAGATAAACAAAAAGAGAAAACATAAATAAGGTAAATTAGGACTAAGGGAGAGAATTTAATAACTAATTAACATTTATGAGTCAAAACCCAAGCATAATACATAACTTGTCCAACAACGCCTCCAGACATAAACTCAGCAGGGGCCAAGATAAGCAACCAGGCTCACCCTCATAGTAATGACAGAAGTATTCTGAAATATACAAGATGTTGTCTAAGCATAAGCATGAAAAATGATATATATTGTACCCAGACATGAGGATTCACCAAAGCTAACATGAACAATCCATCTAGCCGCGTGAAAGAGAATCAATAGGAGCTCTGGTTTCTACATAGTAATATCATGTAGGCATAGAGTATGTGTTAGTACGTTTGAATGTACTAACTGCATAGGATGCAATGCTACAAGAGATAGGCAATGTAGGAAAAATGCAATAACATAAGCAATGGATAGCATAATAACAATATGTCATGTATGAAGGATTCTTGAAGTAAAACAGGCTTATATAGAACATTTTATATGTGAAAGAAGAGACCATCTCCATATACCAAGCAAACTCAGTACTTGGAATCTAAGGTAGACCACCTATTAGGAGTGATTGAGTTACCAACCCCTCAATTGGTTGACGTTCATGACCACCCTCCGCTGAAAGTGATTGAGGTACCAACCCCTCAATTGGTTGATGGCTTACCACCCCTATTCGAGGTGATTGAGGTACCAACCCTTCAATTGGTTGACATACATGACCACCCTCCATTGGGAATGATTGAGGTACCAACCCCTCAATTGGTTGACGGATATGACCACCCTCCGCCGAAAATGATTGAGGTACCAACCCCCCTCCCCCAATTGGTTGATGCCTTACCACTCCCATCCGATGCGATTGAGGCATCATCACTCAATTGGCTATGGTCATCTTATAACACAATAGATACTTCTCATGAAATCAACACATATATACCATCCTTTCATCATCATAAAGTCACTGAACTCATATACCATGTATTAGGCCTTCAACAACTCAAGAAAGATAATTCAGACATTTTATCAAACACTTGGTGGGTGTGTAATGCTAGTATAAAATCATGCAATTTAAGAGTGAAATCATGCAAGTAGATTCATTGTAAAACCTCCCACTAACACTTGATAGTACCCTCAAGCAATATACATCACAACCCTTCATCAAATCTCAAGATAGATCAAAGATTCATGGCTCAAAACATGCTTAAGCAGTCACGCTTTTACAAAACTCCATCATAGTTCATAGTAAAATTCATAATAGAAGACCCATAAGTAAATCAACTTAGAAACATGAGATTTATATAAAAAGAAAGCCTAGGCACCATGGATGAAAGGTCTCATTGGTTGAAACTCACGTACCTCAACATTGGAGAATTCCTTGAAGAAGATGGAGATGAGAACTTAAAGCTTGAGTGATTTCCTTAAGATCCGGTATGAGATTTGGCACTTGAAGTTTGAGTAAAATATTTATCTAAGTGTTTGAGAGAGTATTGGGGAAAGTCTTGTACGATATGAAATTGAAATATGGCTAAGTATAGGTATTTTCACATATGGGAAGACCTAGACCGTAGATCCAAAAGCCTTAGACCAAAGTAATAAAACTGGGCAATTTTTAACACTGAGGCACACCCCTAGCACGTCTCACCTAGGATGCGATTCTTCACTAGAAATTTCCCACTTTGGAATTTCGAATTTTGATATGTTTGCTCTAAAATCGTGGTTAGACCCATGTCCCACTTAATTTTGCCCCTGATCAAGAATATAATGTTAGATTTTCGATATCACGCATGAATTTTGAGATATATGAAAATTATGATTATGGGCACTTTTGAAGCATATTTTCGAGTACTTTTTGGGAATGTTTCAGCAAGCTCAAGTTATATCTTGTTTAACATAAAGTTGGAGAAATTTAGACTCAAGATAAACTCAAAATAGCTAAATAAAGTTTGCACTTCTCGTCTTCAAAACTCAACATGAATGGGAATCAATATGAAGTGCATGGGTCAAGGGAGGGGTGGACATAAATACCAAAAAACTAAAAAATAAAACCAAACCTAACTAGTTCGGTTCTTCGATTTCAGTTCTTCAGTTTTTCAATTCGGCATCGGTGTTCTTTTTTCAAAAGCTTGCTTTATTGATTTGGTGTTAAGTGTAGGGATCTTAAAACTTCAGTACGCCGAAGATAGAAATTATAATTCATATAATTAGCAACAAATTATAATTCGTATTAGTATCTTTAAATGTTATTTTCCAAGATAAATTCAGATATATTTTAACCAATTTATGTCATGTAAAGGATGTCTTTGTTCTTGTTTTCCTCAAGCAATAGTTGGAGTCGCAAGTTTTTAACAAAGAAAAATATAGTTTTTAAACACAATATGTCATGATCCGAAATTCCGATGTGATGTCACTCACCTAACTCTCCAAAGTAAGTCAGCCCAAAACCTAAACAACTTAAAAATAGCAACAAAAGCCAAAGATAACTGTCTAGCGATATAGATTAGCAGAAAGAAACAAACTACAACTATCCCAAGGACTGGTGTCACATGTACAAGCCTTTATGTATTGAATACTAAAATGAAATACAAGGCATAATATCTAGTCTTCAAATAGAACCAAAACATAAAAATGAAATCCTTAAGTGTGTTGAAGACATAAGCATCTACCTCGCAAGAAATCTAGAAGCTCGATCCAATAAGAAGGAAGTCTAGCAAGATGGACTGGGCTCACACCTATAAACAATGGAGTACTCAGCAAATGAAAATAACCTAAATTAAAGCAATGAAGAACACAAGTAACTCCTTAAATCCCAACAACAATCTCAGAAATAATATATAATTATACCAAAAAATATGATATGAGATAATGTGTATGCGATGAGATGAAAACAACGCGATGCAATGTCAAATAATCATGATGCATGTCTATCCTAGAATACATATTAACTGATCAGATGATTACCTCAGATGGAACCCATGGGAGCTACACATGAACCATGTATCTGTGATCATGGTCGACAATGTCCTCGACTCATATCACCTGTCCGAAAATAACCTCAGACTGTCCTAAAATGATCTTGAACCACTGACATATTACCTCAACTCAACTGGTAGAGACCTCAATCACCAATCATTTTATTACATTACTCACATCTCGACTATAGCAATCACAAGTATCAATGCACAAATAATCATAGATGCAAGATACATGATCATAATTATATCATAATATCAACATCCAAATGATCTCATTATTTCAGTGCCATCAATATCTCAATATCATTAGTGTCACAGTATTATCAATATCATCAGTGTCTCAATATCATCAATGTCTCAATATATCATATATACTCACAAAACTAGCCGGAACCATTTCCCTTCAGCTATTCATCACAAATGGAACATCAACTCATAAATATTATGATAACATAAGTAATCAATACAAGAAGTGATGATCAGGCCTACAACAATATAATTCTACCCCTAAATACTCAATTTTATACACATAGAAGCATACAAGGTTCATTCATACTTAACAAAAGGTTAGAAGTCCACTTACCTACTCCAAATCACCACAATCTATTTATATATGGCATCACAATCACATAACGAATCTAATGATATTAAAATCAATTAATTCAGAGAGAAAAGTTAAAATGGTCAAAAATCTCATGCTGAAAAATGTAGCCGAAAATTAAAAATTAATGGATGAAAATGTTCTAGATGTAACAAGGAATTCATTGATGAAAAAAGTTTTGAAAATGGAGCTAAGATGAGGGAGAAATCAATTATTTAAGTTTAAAAAATTCAATTTCGAAAATCCCAAATTTCACCATTAAATCCCCAAATTTAGAAATTAAAACATCAATTAATCAGTGGAAATAGTTGAAATTGGTTAGAGAATAGTTACCCAATCAATTTGCTTTCAAAATCTTGAAAATCATCTCTTAGAATGAAGCTTGAAATGTTAAAAATGGTGAAAATGGTTTAAATCACATATTTTTAAAGGAGACATTATTCAGCCATGAATGACACTCCACGACCATGGAAGTCAGAGGGGTCAGCACTCTGCGAATGCAGAGGCTTGGGGAACTCACACGCGCACAACTCTGCGAACACGGTCCCTATCCCACAAACACAAAGGTCTAAGCAAAATGACCTCCATGAATGCAAACTTATAGGCATGAACGCGGGGAACACCTGAACCTGCACCAGAAATAGTCAAAACCAGCCAAAACCTGCTCAAATAAACCACAACATGGATCCCCGAGATTTGTTCAGAATCACATGAACACAAACCAAATGTAGAACACTTCTAAAAATGACGATCTAGACTCAATGGAATTGTCAAAATTTGAATTTGGAACCTCCATGGCCCTAAACCCGAGAAAGATCATTTAAACTAATTTCGGACCTAAAAACTCAAAGTATTTATAGAACCTCTAAAAATTACTATAAAGGCATTTCTAACATTAGTTTCACTATCCAGAATCAGTGAAACTGACGGAATGCTTGTACAAGCTCCTGAACTTCGAATGTTGACCAAAGTCAAACCTATGATCCAAAATGAACTAAAAATATAACTTTGGGCCTAAAATATTTATTTTAACTTCAAATTAATTTCTGCAAGTTCTCTAAGAACAGTTGCCGCATTCCAAAACTGATAAAATTGATGAAATCAAATTCTGATGAAACTCAAAATAACCACATAACTCAAATTTCCAACTTTACGCCTTTTAAAATTCTTTGTTTTGCAAAACTCCAATTTTTTACAATATTTTCAAAATTTAACTTTTGGAATTATCCAAAAATGATTGAAGGAAACTTTTGATAGGGACAAAATAGTAATTTAGTTAAAAATACAAGAAATGACCTTTGAGGTCATTACACAATAAGTGTTCCATGAGAGCACATCATCACTTGACATGATTTTAAGTTTTTAAGTGTATTATACTTTGATTTTGTCCTTATTTTGTTTTTTATTAGTTTACACCAAAACATTATTTTAAGAACATTGAATAAAATCTAACTGAACTTGAAAAACTCAAACCAAAATATTTCAATTCGAAATATGGTGCACACTTTTTCAAAACTAAAAACCCAAGAACCAAACAAAAATTTGCTAAACAGAACCAAAGAACCCAATTCCCACCCATAGTCTAGGCCAAGGGCATGGCGCTCATACATAAGACAAGAATAGAGTATCATCTCAACTGAAGTATAAGGACATATTCGATGGAAAATTGTTTGATATGTCTCATCCAAATCAGCACATCAACATCAAAATCTCAAGACCTACTTTGGTTCATTACCTCATTATCTCACCCTTAGCTCAAAGGTCATCTCTCTAAGTTTATGAATCGATTCTCCTTACAAAGCTATAAATACAGCCCTCTACACGATCAGGGCATCACTATTCCTAAGAATATCTTTAACTCTTCTATTGTACTATACTCAAAGATATAACATTGCTACTAGGACATTCTTCTAAGATACCACTCCTACTTCCTTCTATCTCTATGGATGCCTTGCTACACTTGTTGCCCTCATTGGCATACACAGCCACTATCTACAGTCTTTATGATCTAACCTCTTCTTTTAGTCTATTAACACTCAACATCTACGCTCCCATACATTTGACAAAGCTCATCATTATCTATACATAAACCCCTATCGACCTAATTACTAAGGGTGACAATGGATTTACATGAACCTACTCCATATTAACAACTTAATTATACTATTTAGGTTCCCATAGCAATTTATAACTTAGAGTTTCACACAATTTTTCACTATCATAGATACACATCTTAAGCCTCTTCTTATCTAATGATTTATCCTTAATTCACTTTTTCATCTAAGGGTACCTACACCATTCTCATTGCAACACATTCCTAGCAAGTCAACATATTAATTTCAAACATACAATATCACAAGTTTCTTAGATAAAATCTTCAGCTAAGACTATTACTGTCATAATGTTATCTCCCTTTTTACACTGCTCCTCAAAGTTCAAGCTTAGAGTCTAGTGCTAACATATGTATCATACACTTTTCGCATATTATACCAACAAATAGCTACTAGGTAAAAATTGGGAATATAGTCCCACTAAAATCTCTTAGCCAATAATCGAACCACATATCCCCTCTTCACAACTTATGTACCATTCACCCATTCATTGTATCTTCTTGTATAGCTAAGCTCATAGCTCTATGAATTTAATGAGGTTCTCCTTTTAGAATCATAAACCTAGTTTAGATTCATCACCTCAAAAGTACTTTATTGCCTTATTCAACATTTATACTTCACACTCACTAACACAAATACTATAACACATAAACATAAACTTCTTTATAGTTTGAGTACACTCTAACACATCCTAACAATAACTCTTTCTCTATTCCTTATCATGAGAATCAGATGGTACTTACTATTCTTTTGTCAAAACTTTTGGCAATCGACTCATCAACTCCGTTGCTTATCTAATAGATACATAACTCTAGTTGCAAGCCTCAATCAACCACTACTTTCACTATCTGGTCTCTCCTTTCCATTGTCATCTTTCTAGCTCTAGGATGACTTAATTCTACTTATGATTTACAAGACCTCAAATCATACTCTTAAGTGGTAACATTAAACTTTTAGAGACATAACTTTCCCTCTCATGGATAATATTGAAAGCAAATTTTGGATAAGAGAGTCTTAGGTACATCTTGATCTAGCTCAAATGCATGATTCATCTAAATAAGAGTGCATTCTTTCTAATCAATCAACTCAGCAGACTTATTGGCTTCTCTCAAGCCTAACACAGTCTCTACCATTCTAATTACTTTATTGCAGAGGAATTCATCAATAAAAGTATAAACATTACTGTCTCTATCACCTCATAGATTAGACATAATTGAATGGTATAAAGCAATGCATGAACTATCATAGGTTTCTTAGTGAATAACTCTATTGCATGATTTAGAATCTGAAAGATGGAAAACTTTTTCTAAATGTCATTAGTCCCTAATTTATATAAGTGGAGCCATTTCACAACCATAAATAAGATCCTGCACACATGGCTTCATAGACATTCTAGGACACTTGAACTCTATGCTCTGATATTAAGTTAGTTATGCCCTGGGAGAGTACCCTTGGCATGGCTGCACTCAGAGACTATTCCTAGTCCCCAAGCGAACAACTTGGCCTCATCAAATTCATTTAATCACAATCTATCAGTGAAGAAATCAACAATAAAAGAATGACTTAATAGGAATAAACAACCAAATGCAAAATCAAAGGCCAAAGACTATCAAATTTATCAATTCAACTAAATAAGACTAGTATGAAAGAAACTAGCCAAAAACAATATCCTAATCACTTATTACTATCTAATTTATGAAGTATCTAATTCTATTGTCTAGGTAGTGCTCAAGATAGGTTCATGGCTACCAAAGGTCAAAATAAAATACTAACTAAAAAGTAAAAAACATATAAGTTGTATCCTCCGAATGTATGGGAGGACTCACCAATCAACTGATAGAAGATAAGTGCAATAACCTGACCTAGGGCCTAGTCTTTACACAATGAATGAGATATTCGGAGGCACCTCATAAGCCACCTTTAATATCACACGCATTCATAGACATAAAACTTAAACATTTGTAAAAATAAATAGGGAAAGGGTCTATGAGGCAACATATGACAACGAAGCAACATTTAAAAACATACATATATATTATCCAAATACCATGCCATCTAGACCATAGATAGACGAAACCGGTACAGGTGAATTTCCATCAAAAAGAAAAGAATCCAAAATTAGCAATGCAGAAAGTAAAAGTCTCTAAAGGCATAGATATACATCAGTTTCAAATGCATAGCTAGAATAGAAAGATGGTAGATACCCAAACTAAGAGCTCACCACAATAACATTAGTCTCGAATGCCTAAAAACTAGCCATGAGCCGGTGGAGGAGCACCTCCCCCAATATGGTAAAATCATGCAGGAAAAATATATATTAGTACTTTTGGAATGTACTAAGTATGTAAGATGCTATGCAAATATGAAATTTTAATGCCATCATTCATGAGTGAAAACATATATATAGATGGTAAAGGTAACATAAACATGAGCTTAAGCATGCACAAGAAATAAAGATCAGTATGAACATGAATCATGCATAAAGGAAACACATGTGATGGAATGAAGGCATAGATCATAGAGCTTGTGCCAATGGACCTTAACCGGCATATAAGACCATGTGCAATACTATATAAAATTCAACATAACCCCTTACGTTGGCACAAGGAGACTGCTTGTCGAGTGAAACTCTGTCACTTCACATGCATTATTATATAACATAAGTGACCTACATGGATCCAATAGCCTAGCCAACAAAGGCTTCTATGATGGCACTTAGTTAATAGGGTAAAGGATTTGCTTTTAGGTTTCCCTATCGAATCCGACCATGATTCCTCATTTGCTGCTATGTCATCCCGCAGAATTCTTTAAATATAGCTTAGTCAAATTAAGACATTTAGAATTATAAGTAGAAATCTTAGGAGTAGCTCGAACTTAAGGAACCTCTAAGCAAAAATTATCCTTTCATCTTGGGGACCTTCATAACATCTTTTATGACATTGTAATCACACTCATAATTTTGATAAATCATCACTTTAAACCCTTTCTTTAATGCCCTAATATTTATCATAAATCATGTAGAACTTGCCTGGGCACTTATTATGCTAGTTCATATGTTAAAACACCTATAAATCATGTATAATCATGGAAAACATGCTCATTGAAAAATATGGTAAAGCAGTCCACACTTCATAACTTAAACCCATATCATTGGAATCATCATTATTAACTTGAAACACATGAAAATACTTAACATAACATCATATGATAACATTGAAAACATATAGTATTGCTCATCCCCAAACTACACCTCTCAATCAAGGTATAAGTGGTCGTTGTTCAAATATAGAACATAATAATGGTTAGGGTCATCCCATGAAGAATAAGATCTAGACTTGGAACAATTATTATTTCCCATAAAGGGGGGTTCTAATAAAAAGCAACAATTAAACCTAAACTAATATCAAATAATCAAGTGCAAGTGTTGTAAATTCAGTGAAAGAAATAACTAGGGTATTATATTCCCCATGAATTCCTAACTCAATGTAGCTAGATAATCGTAACCTTTTCTAGTGTGTAGCATGCAGAACTGGTAAGTTATGTTCAACTAGTCCTTTGGTCTAGGCACTAGGAAAATTTCACCATGTGATTTGATCCATCCCCAATGTATTGAATTACTAACCCTTACCTTGTCCCAATACAACCATCCCTTGATCTATTAAGGTTGATTAAATGAGTGTAATCATGTCAAATCCTATCATTTTACCTCTTTTCCCATTCACATTAAGACCCGAGCCTAGGGCCTAGGAGTGACATGGCAAATAGGAACCTGAGAGTTTCTAAATAAGCCTCATAGAATCCACATACACATCATTTATTCTGAAGTGCACAATAAAGCAATAAATACATAGTTCTAAGGGACGGGAAAGTATGGCTCATTCTATAGGGATGTCATAGGGATAGGGATTAGCATGGATTTACATTGCACATAGTAGATAAGAACTAAGGAGCGGGTAAGTATGACTCACGCTATGGGGGTAGGAGGGACTTAGGAATTTCCATATTTTCATAACTCATCATGAACACAACATCATATAATTAACATCAAAAGATAGTTGTAATCATGATTTCCATAGCAAGTATCACAACACATATAAGACATACAAAACGTTTACCTGATGTCCAACAATGTCTCTAAGTCATGGAATACGATGGGGGACAAGACATGTCTTGGGCTTACTCTCGAAGTAAAGACATAAGAGAAAGTAGCATAATAGGTAGATAGAAGGTGGCGTGTCCTTGAATTATAGGACTTACCATAAGCGATTCTCACAATCCAAGCTAACCATCAAGAGGTGGATGAAGATAGTCTCCGATCCCTACATGGTCAAATCATATAGGCAAAGAGTATGTATTAGTATGTTTGAATACACTAAGTATGAGGGCATGCAATGCATATGAACTCATTAAACCTGCGTCCAATGTTAGATGACAATGGCACATATATAGAAAAAAGTAGATAAGAAAAAATAATATATCAATATGTCATGAAATCCATGATGCATGAAATTACAAAAAATACTTTGTACGTAGTAGGGATGGGACAACTGACATAAGACCAAGTGAGCTATAACTTAGAACTCTGTCATCTTCCCTATAACGGATAAATAGGTGACCTACTTGCCAAAGGTAGTTCCTTAACATAATCATCCCTTAAAGGGGCATAAACATAAACCTATGTTTGGCACATAGTTATGGGACTTAATGATTTATATAAGGGACCTTGGGGATATCCTCCCTCACACAAACCCCTCGGTGCTTAGTCATTATCCCATAAGAATACATATACATATACGTGCTTAAAAAGGAGGCATAAATCTTTCAAATTATTTTCATACATACTTAGGATTAAAATCCAAACATACTTCATAATCATGCAGACTTGGGCTAAAAAGCCAAATTATACTTCATGACATACTTTCATGCATAGTAATAACTCATTCATACTTGTACAGATTGGTATAAATAACCATTATTTTCTCAAAGAGCCATATCATAGACATTATGCTATCACATTTTTGTCATACACATACTTTCCTTGAAAAAATAATCATAAATATCATTGGGTCTTAGCCCATATCATAACTTCATGAAAATCAATAGTCATGTATGCATATTCCATGAATGGTAAGAGAATAGCATGGACAATAGAGATTCATACTTAAAATAACATTATAAGATGAACTCAAAGTAAATCCATGAAGAAATCCACAATTAGATCATATTAGGAAATACCCATGCATATTAATATCGATGCAATTCAACATATTAGGGCTTAAATCACTTTAAAAACAACAATCAAATAAAGTCCATATCTCAATTTAATCAAATTAACACTATTTTAAAAGACCTATATTCAAAGTAAGGTTGAAATTTATAAATCAAGGATTAAAAATTGTTTGGGGTCTTCATGGTTGAAAGGGACCATGAATCAATGTCACATACCTTAGATATCAAGAATAATTAAAAAGAAATTGATTTGAGAAAAAGATCCTTGCTTGTGCTACAAGTTGAATCTTCAATGGCATACTTGAGAGGAGTTTTTAGAAGAGAGAATTCTAATATTCTGAATGTAATAAATAAAGTTAAATAAGAATGAAGAAGTATAGGTATTTTTAGGAGTTTAAGATAGGTTAGAAAGCCATAAAATCACCAAAATTACAAGAAAGTCATTAATGAAATAAGCACTAAGAAGTGCCCAAGTGGCCTGCGAAAGGAAACCACGGTCCATATAACTTACCACGAAACGTCCAAGTATCTATGGTAAGGGTCTTTAGACACTTAGCCAATTTTCAGACTAAGGTCGTCTCCACTAACTGTTCACAGTCCATTCAAAGGTGCACTGACCATACAATGGTTCGTACAAATAACTCAAGTCCTGAGATAGTAATTTTATACTTAAAACTATATTATAGGACAAGGTCTTCATGAAACACCTCACCACAGCTCATGGTAAGTACCACAAGATCCCACCAAGGATTGTGGTGGGTTGCACGGCTTGTGCAAGAGCCCTTGGTGGCTGCCTTAGCCAAATTATTGGCTTGAAGGCTAGGGCTCCTACCAAGGGTTCCTTCTACAGCAAGTGATGAGGACCACGGCTCATGGGAGGTTCCTTGGAGGGCCACCAAGCCTAAAATCCTTTCTTAATCCATACAAACCCATACACAAAAATCCTCTATGAGTCACACATCTCCCAAAACATGATTTAAGCACATATAAAGTCTTACAAGATCTAGGTTCTTACAATTTATTACCCCTTTGATCCAGTAAATAAGAATTAGGCAAGTTCTAACATTTGCAACTATTAAAAAGTATTCAAAATGAAGACAAATAATACATGAAGGCATACTTTACAAGGATTACAAATTATTCGATTTATGGTTCCCGCAACCCTAGTTAAGGATTTAGCTACTCAAGTTCATTGTATATGAAAGAATCATGTTATGGATTTGTATAATTAAGCACTTACAAAGATGAATTAATGAACATGAAATCCAAATTCTTTACGAAAATCACAAGATTATAATACAAAGATAATATCAAAAGTAGTTCAAAAGAAATCTCCAAAAATAAAGTATCAAAGTTCTAGATGTTCTAAGTGCTCTATATATCTAAAAATAACCTAAAGGCTTATTTATAATAAAAGGAAATCAAATCCTAAACGAAACAGGAAATCGGGATTGGAGCCTCAAATTAACATAGTTACGGGTTGTAGATGGAATCATGACCCTTTACTGGGCTTCGTAGACTGCACTCTTGAAAATCTATCATCAACGTATGAACCCTTCCTATTGACCATCTTCTGACTCATGGTCCATAAGATGTTTCATCTAGTATCTCTTTAGGAATTCTTCAAAACCTCTAATCCTCAAGGCACGAAATGATGTACGAGTCATTACGTGATCTACAACCCGTCTGGTAACACATAACTCTAACTTTTGAAAATTATCCTTTTATTGGATCTAATCCACGAAGCCCATCTACGGCTCGTGGCATAAACTACGGCCCCTATAAGGCCTCATGAAACCTAAAAACCTTGTAATTTGTACAACATAGCCCAAAAGAATCCTGAATCCTGAATCCTATAAAATCAACAAAAAAACACGTCAACCTAATATTGCTTTGAGAACACACAGAATTTTAAGTTTAAAACATCAAAAGTGTCATATTTTGGCGGCATATCAAGTATTATAAAATACCATGAAATAATCATTAGCATGCGTTAGAGCAGCATGGAACTTAAAGCAAAGGTAAAAGACATTATGTAAGACTTTGTGGGTGAAAGAAGACTTACAAATCAAATTCACATACCTTGGGTAAACTTAGAAAGAAGGAAATTATTGTTATGAAAAGCCTCCTTGAAACCCTAGCCTTCTTAGCTTATTCTTTGAAGAGGAATATGCCTTAGAGATTTTTAAAAGTGGAGTGCGTATCTAGGGATTTAAGGTCTGATTTAGGGCCTTTAGAGTCCCAAAAATGACAGGGCTTAAGAATAGGATTAGAGAAAAGGACAAAATTGACCTTCATTAAAACTGCCAAAAAAGATCTAAGAAAGTCCAATTACGGACCATGGTTTGAAACATGGACCATAGTCCTGGTCATCCTGTTCTCCATTTTCAATCTTCAAAAATTGTTTTCCAAACACCAACCATGAAACCCCTACTTATGGGTCGTCCTTTTATTTATGGGTTATGGTTGGACTTGTGGAGTCCTTCCACACTTAGAAAAATTTCACGTGTCTAGGCCCCTAACTATGAAGGCTTTTGACGGGTCGTGGAATGGTCTATGGACCATCTTATTAATCATGGATCACCTTCCAAAAATGCCAAATTTCCTTTATGTCTGGAACTCACAGCTATGACCATTTCTACAAATCGTGAACAGTACGATCGACCGTCACAGACTTTGTGGGTTACTCAACACTTGAAAACTTTTTTCTTTTCTTGAAGCTCGTATCCGTAGGCCCTATCTACAACTCATGGTCCTATGCACAGGCCATAGACATGGTCTTGTAGACTGGCCCTAAACATTTCCAGACCAACCTTTCTACACTTTCTAGGCTCTTGACTTATAGTTCATTTATAATAAGATCCTCAATGAAATGCCTATTAATAATCACTAATATATGTCTCTGCATCATGAAAAGGTGCAGGCTAAATGGATATCAGTGCATGAAATGTACAAGTATGTAAAATAGTTGAAAAGGAAAGAACATAATAAAAGATACACAACTCAAGAAACTCGACTTATGACATTCAACTCAACCGTCAACTTAAATCAAGAGACTCAACTCAAAAAAATAAAGAACTCAATCAGAATATTATGAGTCTAAGGTAAAAATACGATTTAGATAAAGACCAATCAAATGTAATCCAATCGAATTCAATCTAACCATAGTACTACCAAACCTTATATGGAAGTTTCTCTTATCAGACAACAATCACTTATGAGCTAACGATTGTAAAACAATCCTATTAATGTTGTCACAACAGTTCAATACTTTTTCAGGGTAAAGAATGAATCAACTAATCATTGATCCAACAATCAATCAATTTCTCTATTATTTTCAGGGACCTATTAAGTAAGAAATGTCTGACTTAATGGTTCAATCTTCTTCTACGTTTGGCGATGTAGTTATTAACTTTAAGTTGGACATACTCTTACATAATTTGATGCTTGAGACTCCTCCGAAGGCTCAATGCTCATAAGACAATCAATTCCAATCAGTAAGTATCTTATGGACTCTTTCAGTTCATTAATTATATCATAATTAACCCTTTTGGCCTATCAACCATCCAATCAACTCTCAATCACATATTTCAAAGTGGTTTAGACAATCATCTAATAGGACTATCAATTCAAACTAATCATTTGAGTTCAATTTATGAGGAATCATAGGATAATTCAGTTCTATCAACACTATCATCATATTTACATCACAATTACAATTAATATTCATCATGTCAAGGCTCTAGGATCACTCCCTAGGTTCATTTATGCAAACTTTAATCAAGTAACTAGGGTATTTACGGTTTATACTTAAAATAAAAGTTCAAATCGTTTACACAAGAAACAAGTTTATGAAAATATTTAGTATGCAATTATTAGTTAGAAAATTCTCGAGAAAACCTTCATAGAGATTTAATCTCTTCACAATCTACCTATCACATCTCATCAAGACTATATTCGTATTCAATACTATTCACATTCATAGGTTCCACAATGCATGATTCTATTCCCAACCAATGTATCTAGACATTCAAATTTAAGAGATAACATAGCTAGAGTTTATATGGTAAATGATACAATTCATATTTTCAAGAAATTAACTCATGACAATTATCGGTCAATTAATATCATCCAAGCATATTCTAGGATTTTTAAAAAAAACCTCAACTAAACATTCATGAAAGGCTAAATTATTCATAATTTAAATAATTTGATTTATGGGGTACATGGAAGAACTCTTTTCATATTTTAGATAGACTGACACATCTGGAAGAACAAAAGTTCTTGAAGAAACCCATGGCTTGGAACCTTTTAGCTTAAACTTGAGAAACCATTTTATGAAGTTCTTAGCTGAAGTGACCCCAAAATGTGCCTCAAAAATTCCTATAATTATGATTTACATATATCTCAAAGTCCATGCATGATATCAAAAATCTAACTTTCGCGGAACAATATAAATTTACCCTATGTGTTATGTCTGCATCGCTAACCAGACGCGGACCTGTGTATTTTGTTGCTTGTTTTTCTTGTTTCGGTCCAAGGCCTTGGGCCCTTGGGTCTAAGCCTTCCTATGCATAAAAGCACTTATACTTAGTCGTTTTTCAATCTTATATCATACAAGACATTACCCAAAACCCTCTCTAACACTTAGACAAATATTACACCCAAATTCAAGTGTCCTAACCTCATTTTTGACCTCAAGAATTCCTTAAGCTTCAAATTCTCATTCAAATATTTATCAAAGAAATCTCCAAAGTTGAGGTATGTGGGTTTCAACCATTGGATCCTTTCACGCATGGTGTTCAGTCTTCCTTTTTATGAAATCTGCATGTTTTCAAGTTGTATTATCTATGGGTATTATTTATTATTGGTTATGATTATAAACTATGTTGAAGTTTTGTGAAATGGTGATTGGAAACACATCTCTACCTATTTCAATCTTATACTATGAGATAGTTTGTCTATTACGACTATACATGTTTTGAGTTATAAATCTATGATATATTATGAGATTTGATGAGGAATTTCAATGTATCTTACATAAGGGTATTACCAAGTGTTGGTGAGTTGATTTACATTAATTTTTCTCGCATAATTTCACTCTTGAATTCCATGATTTTGAATGAGCATTACACGCCCACCAAGTGTTTGATAAAATGTCTTGTTAAGGATTCTTGAGTTATTTATGTTCTATTGCATAGCTTATGTGCCAAGTGATTTTATGATGATGAAAGAAATGTATATATGTGTTGAATTCATAAAAAGTATATATGATGCTGCAAGTTAAACCCTTATTGAGGGGGTGCCATGCCTCAATTACCTTGTTGAGATGGTGTCGTGTCAATAATCTTGAAGAGGGGGTGCCAAGCCTCGGTTGCCTTGTTGAGAGGGTGCAAAGCCTCAATAACCTTGTTGAGGGGTTTCCAAGCCTCGATTTCATTGTTGAGGGGGTACCATGCCTCAATCATCTTGTCGGGGATGGTATGCCTATACTACCAATTGATGGGTATATACCTCAAACACTTTTAAAGGGGGTGGTATGCCTTGGAGTTCGAGTAATAGTTTGTTTGGGCTATGATGATGGTCTCTTCCTACACGTCTAATATGCTCTATATAAGCATGTTTTACTTCAAGCATTGATCATACATATCATGTTGTTATTACTATTATGCATTTTGACTATATTACCTATCTTTTATTGCATTCCATCCTACATACTTAGTATATTTAAACGTACTAATGCATACTCTATGCCTACATGATGTTACCATGTAGGAACCGGAGCTCCCCTTGATCATCTTTGTCCTCCATATGGCCAGTATTATCTTCGAAGCAAGTTTGGTGAGTCCTCAATTCCGAGGATGATAGCTATTAATCTTATGTTATGTAAAAACTCTCTTACTTTGGTTGAATGCTTTTGACTATAAGGGTGAGCCCAGAAAGTGTCTTGGCCCCTGCTCAATTCTAAGTTTAAAGGTGTTGTTGGACAAGTAATATAATTATGCCTTGAGCTATGACTTCTCTTGATTCTTGAATATTTTATGCTACGAAAGACTTTCCCCTTAGTCCCTTATCCCTATTTTATGCTCTCTTATTGTTTTTTAATTGATTCCACAATCAAGGATGTGTAATAATATGCTAAGAGGCTTGTTTGGGGTCCCTTCGGGTTTCTCATTCGTCGTGTCACGTCTAGGCCCTAGGCTTGGGTCATGACAAAGATAGTATCGGACCAGTAGTTGTTAATGGTCCTCAGAATACAACACACCACATCAATTAGAGTCTTATTCGTGGTTATGAAGTGTCCCACGGCTATAAGTAAAGGGTTATGAGGCATTTTAAGAAATGACTCACTTCTTCATGGTCTATATCATGTTGTAGTTGTAAATAAGGTTTTTCCCCTAATGAATGTTCTTTGCTATTGTAGTTGTTGATCATGCCGCTACAAAGAGGTAGACCAAGGAGGGGCCATACACCTATGTAACAACCAACTCATCCTTCCCCTTAAGCTTCTCAAGATGGAGGGACTGCCGAGATTGAGTTCTTGAATGCTATCACCATGTTGTCCCATGCCATGGCCAACCATATAAACCAAGGGGCCCAAGGCCCTCATGCTATCACTCTATCCTCAAGGGTAAGGCACTTCACTAGAATGAATTCACTAGAGTTCGATGGGTCTAAGGTGGATAAGGATCCCCAAGAGTTCATTGATGAAGTGTACAAGGTGTTGACTATCATGGGGGTGACTTCGGAGGAAAAGACAGAGTTAAAGACTTACCAACTCAAAGGAGTGGCTCAAATTTGGTTTGTGCAATCGAAGATGGAGAGGAAAAATTATGATACTACTCCTTGGGAGAAATTCAAAGCCGCATTCCTCAACTAGTACTTTCCTTTTGAGCTAAGGGAGGCTAAAATGATGGAGTTTATAAATCTTAAGCAAGGTCCTGTCATGACTCAAGCCTTTTTCCAAGATATGACATAGCGAATGGGAACTCGAATGGGATCCCAAACAAGCCTCTTAGCATGTCATTTACATATCCTTGGTCACAAAAGCAATTAAACAACAACAATAGAATAGAAATAAGGATAAAGGGACTAAGGGAAGTCTTTCATCGCATAAATCATCAAAAGAGTCAAAGCTCAAGCATAATTACATAACTTGTCCAATAATACCTCTAACATAGATTAGGTGGGGGCCAAGACAACTTTTCAGACTCACCCTCATAGTCATAAGCATCTAAACAATAAAAGAGTCTTTACATAACATAGGATCAAAACCTATTGTCCTCAGAGTTGAGGACTCACCAAGCTTGCTTCAAGAGATAGTACTAGCCATGTGGAGGAAGAGGATGATCAAGTAGGACTCCAGTTCCTACATGGTAACATCATGTAGGCATAGAGTATACGTTAGTACATTTGAATTTACTAAGTATGTAGGATGAAATGCAACAAGAGATAGGCAACATAATCAAAATGCATAATCAAGCAACGGATGAGCATATAGCAATCTGGCATGCATAAATGACACTTGAAGTAAACATGCTTATATAGAACATATTACATGTGTAATAAGAGACCATTATTATGGAATCCAAGGCCTACCACCCACTTGGAGAGGCGATCGAGGTATTAACACCTTAATTAGTTGATGGTTATCATAGCCTACGATCCATAGTGATTGAGGTATCAACCCCTCAATTGGTTGATGGTTGTCACACCCTACCATCCATGGTGATTGATGTATAAACCTATCAATTGGTTGATGGTAGTCATACCCTACCATCTATAGTGATTGAGGTATCAACCCTTCAACTGGTTGATGGTTGTCACACCCTACCATCAATAGTGATTGAGGTATCAACCGCTCAAATGGTTGATGGTAGTCACACCCTCAACAAGGTATGGTTAACTTGAAATACTATATAAACTTTTCATGAACTCAATATATATATATACATTACTTTTATTATCATAAAATCACTTGACTCATAGGCCATGAAATAGACCATCAATAGCTCAAGAACCCGAAACTAGACATTTTATCAAAGACTTGGTGGGTGTGTAATATTAGTGTATAATTATGCAATTGAAGAGTGAAATCATACAAGAAAACTTGAAGTAAATCTACCCACCAACACTTGGTGAAACTATCTTGCAAAATACATTGAAACCCCTCATCAAAACTCATCATAGATCTTAGATTCACAGCTTAAAACATGCATTAAAAGTCATAATTTTATCAAACCCTGACATAGTTTATAACCAAATTCATAATAAGTAAGACCCGTAAGTAAATCAACTTAGAAACATGCAATTTATCAAAAAAGAAAGATTGGGCACCATGGGTGAAAGGACCCAATGGTTGAAACCCACATACCTCAACTTTGGAGATCTCCTTGATGAAGATTTGAATGATAATTCCTTAAGATCTAGAATGAGTTTAGGACACTGGATTTTGAGTGAAATATATGGCAAAGTATTTGACAGGGTTTTAGGGAATGCCTTGAATGATATGGGGTTAAAAAAATGACTACGTATAGGAGTTTTTATGCATGGAAAGGCTTAGGGACAAGGCCTCAAAGCCTTAGACAGAAATAGTGAACTGACAACAAAAATACAAGTCTCTGTGCCCTGGCTGCATCAGCCAGAGGGATGGATCGATACTAGATAAGGAATTTTCGGAGAAATGAATTTTTGATATGGTTGCACTAAAATCAATATTATAGCCCTTTCCTACTTAATATTTCCCTCTGATCATGAATATAAAGTCAGATTTTTGATATCACACACAAATTTTAAGATATATGAAAATTATGGATATGGGCATTTCTGAGGCACATTTTCAGGCAGTTTTTTTCAAGTTGTTTTAGGTAAGATAAGTGTGAGGGAGTATTCCCTTAAGTTCAATATACTCTCCTAGTATTCCACATAATTGGTTGCCTATCCAAGGTCAAGGATGAATAAGTTTGTCTCGGGGGTGTCCGACTTGGTTAATGAGGAGTATCGTATCGCGATGCTTGTGACTGACATGGATTTATTTGGGGTACTAACTTATACTGAGCAACTTTAGGGGGAGATGATTAGCAATAGAAGATGTAAGGGGTTCAAGAGGGCTCGATTTGATAGTAGCTCCCAAGATCAAGAGTCTGACGATGTTCCAAACAAGAGGTTGGCTATTGATAGGGTGTCTAACTCAAAATGGCAAGATGGCAATGATAGGAGAACTAATCCTAATTTTCAAATGTATTGAGGAACCATGGTAGTCTATGCTTAAGGAAGAACAATGCTTGTTATGGTTGTAGTAAAGTGGGCCACAAGCTAATTGATTGTCCATATGCTCGAAAAAGTTGTAAAGGTGGTCAACTTCAAATACAAGATGGCCATGTTGATCAATAGGCTCGACGTGGCCAAGATAGTTCTCCAAGGCATGATAGATTTTATGATCTTTAAGGGAGGCAAGGAGGGGATGAGGCATCCAATGTTACTACTGGTATGTTGAAGTTTGCTATGACTTAGATGTGTCTACATTGATGGGTCCGGGTGCCACTATTTCATTCACTATTCCTTTTGTTTCTAGTGGGCTTCATGTGTGTCCCAAATTGTTATGTGAAACCTTTGGGTTCCTACTCCATTAGTGAGTCTATTGTTGCTAGAAGAATCTATAAAAATTGTTCTACGGTCATATTGCATTAGGTCTTGCCTTGTGATTTTGTTGAATTAGGTATGGTGGATCTTGATGTCATTCTTGGGATGGTTTAGTTACATGCATATTATGTTACCATTGATTATAGGACCCATAGAGTTAGATTCCAATTCCCTAATAAATCCATCCATGAGTGGTAGTGAAAGGGTAGGTGCATTTCTTACCTTAAGGTCCAATTGATCTCTAAAGGTTGCATATATCATCTTGTATGAGTAGGGATATTAAGGCTAAAGTCCCTCCTATTGAGTAAAATCCGGTGTCAATGAGTCATTGATGTCCTTTCTAATATTTTAAATTTGGGGTAGTGTCTTTTGGTTTGGCTAATGCACTGCTTTGTCTATAGATCTCCTGAATAGGGTCTTTAAACCCTACCTTGATATGTGGGGTCATATTTAGTGCTGATATGTTGACTCATTTCTGGAAGTAAGGAAGAGCTTGTGGATCATTTGAGGGTAATATTGTGAATTTTGAGGAATGTGAGGTTACTTACTAATTATGGAAAGTAGAAATCTTTAGGTAGAAAAAAGGTGGTTGGAGAAGTACATTGATTCACTAGGTTAGGAATGAGGTTGGGTAAAGTTGAGAATGAAGGTTTTCTCAAGAGGGGGAGATGGTGACTTCGGGTACCAAGGTAGGCTATGTGTGTATAAGGTCAACGATTGAGCCCAAGGTGTGGGGGTTCTTACAGGAAGTTAAGGAGAATTGGTAAGGTGGCCTATAAATTGGAGTTTCCTATTGATATTAATATAGTTCGTCCGGTCTTTCATGTGTCTCTGTTGAGGTTGCATATGGTGACCCAAATACTATGGTGTCTTTAGAGGTGGTGGGTGTGACAAGGATGATTTTCACTATGAAGGGATCCGGTGGAGAGTTTGGGTGGACAAGTGGTATCACGACCCAAGCCTAGGGCCTAGACAAGACACGGTGAATGGGGAACCCAAAAGAACCACAAACAAGCCTCTTAGCATATCATACACATATCCTTGGTCACGAAAATAAATAAACAACATCAAGAGAGTATAAATAAGGATAAGGGACTAAGGGAAGTCTTTAATAGGATAAATCATAAGGAATCAAAGCTCAAACCATAATTACACGCTTGTCGAACAATACCTCTAGCATAGATTGGGTGGGGGACAAGACACTTTCTAGCCACACCCTCATAGTATCAAAGTTCAACATAAAGAGATAACAAGAGTAAGAGTGCAAAGATAATGTCCCCAAACTTGAGGACTCACCAATAGCTTATCTTAAGATGTCCAAACTATCCATGGGGAGGATAATCGTGAGGGGCTCTATATTTTACATGATAACATCATGTAGACATAGAGTATATGGTAGTACATTTGAATATACTAAGTATGTAGGATGCAATGCAACAAGAGATAGGCAACATAGTCAAAATACATATACATATGCAATGGGAAGTATAATGACAATATGGCATGCATGATTAGTGCTTGAGGTAAAATATTCTTAATCATAGTCTAGGAAAGTAAACTTAATATAGAATATATATGTGCTCGAACCTTACACAAACATGCTTGAGACAGGCCACATAGCCACCCACTCACATTATGGTATAACCTTTTTGGAGAGTATTACCAATAGCCCTACCTTACGACATAGTCTTTTCAGTAGGTAGTATAAGATGTCCCCTACTTTATGTTATAATCTTTTAGGTAGGAGTCGTGAGTTACCTTACCATATGATATAATCTTTTCGGTAGGAATTATGAATTATACCTTAAGACATGGTCTTTTCAGTAGGTGTTATAGGGTGTCCTTATCTTACAATATAATCTTTTCAGTAGGAGCCATAAGTCATTCTACCTTATGGCATGACCTTTTTGGTTGATCTTATAGAATGTCTATACCTTACGATATAATCTTTTCAGCATGAAATAGCTCATCAAACCATCACATTCAAGTATCAAGAAAGAACTCCTCATTTTCCCAAGAACATAACAAACATGAGAGCCCGACAATTCACTTGCAATGCCATAGGTACTTTACATGATTTAAACACACATATATACATTCCTTTTATCATGATAAAGCCACTGGACTCATAATCCATGTAATAGATCATCAATAACTCGAGAATTCTTAACAAGACATTTTATCAAACACTTGTCCAGTGTATAATGCTAGTTCAAAATCATGCAATTTAAGAGTAAAATCATGTGACAAAAATCAATATAAATCAGCCCACCAAAGCTTGGTACCACCATCATGCAAGATATATTAAAATCCCCTAGCAAATCTTATAGATCATAGTTTTCATAGCTCAAAACATGCATAGTCACAATACACAAACCATCCCATAGTATAAGCTTAAAATAGTAAACATGTGTTTTCAATCAACATTTCATGAAACACCAACATAATTTTTAATCATAATCCATAATGAGTAATACCTATAAGTAACACAACTTGAAAACATGCAATTTTCATAAAAAGGAAGATTGGACTTCATGGGTGAAAGGTACCCATAAATGAAACCCACATACCTTAGACCTTGAATTTCTTGGAATAGGGTTGTGAAAGACTTGAAGCTTGGAAGTGTGTCTTGGAATCCAAACTTACTCTTGAGTTTCCTTGAATTTGTGTTGGGGTTTTAATGGAGGATCTTTGGAGAATTTGAGAGTGTATTCAAGTTAAGAGCATTGACTTTGATCCTTTATATTTGGGTTTAGGTCTTTTGGGGAGGCTAAGATATCATTAGAAGTCTAAAGAGGTCATTTGAATGGATTAAATTCATAAAAATGCCATTAATAAATCTGAGAGAAAAATTAATAAAGTGTCATCTCACTTGAGGTTACACGGGTCGTGTGGCACCCCACGGTTCGTGTGGACTGCCCGTGAACCAACACTTGGACAATTTCTGGAAATTGTAAACTTAGCCAACACTTGGAATTTTTGCCTAAGTGTCACCTCACGGACTGGTTCACGGGCCATGTGAAGTCACAAGGTCCGCTTACTGGACCATCAAACCATACTTAAAAAATTTTGTGAAAGTTACTAGAAAGTAATTTTACACTTAGAAATCTTTTCGTTCTGGAAGCCTCACGGAGGGCCTCATGGACCATGCTACACCACATGGCTTGTGTGACCTGTCTCGGCATATGCCTTGGCCAAATTGTGGCTATTTTTGGCCCTAGGCCAGTCACATGGCTCGTGAGATGCCACATGGCCCATGTGGTTTCCCCTGTGGCATCACTGAACAGGAGGGTTCTACGAAAATGGGCATAACTCCTTCATCCGAACTCGAAATGAGGTGAAATCAAGTTCGTTGAAAAGCTAACTCAAAGAGATTTCATTTGATATGTCATGGTTTATCAAGTTCTATGTATGCTATAAGTTATGATTGTTTAAAGGTGACCCTTGAATAAATAATCATCTTAAACTCAATTCATCGGGAAGTCTTGAACTCGTCAAAGTACTAGAAGTCTCCCATGACCCTAATACACTCCACACCTAAACAAATGAGGCTTGAAACATGGGTACAAAAGATCATGGAGTTATAGTGTGTCACATTATCTCTCCCTTGGGAACATTTGTGCCCGAATATCAAAGAAACGTACACAATTAAAGTAATCATGAAGATTTTAGCCCAACATGGATGCAACAGATTCACTTAAACATTATTTTCAAAAAGCTTCAACATTAACATCAAAAATCATTATAAACTTATCAACATAACATGAATACATGCAACTGACATAAGGGCCAAACCTTAAGACTTGAAATCATAGAAAGGACTTACTTTGCTATCTCGAGCTTGAATATAATGAAAGAGGTATGTATATCACTTCTTCATGCCTGCTCAGGCTCCCCAAATGGCACTCTCAACTTATTGATTCCTCCAAAGAACCCTAACAGATATTACACCTTTGCTTCTCAACCCTTTCACATGTTCACACAATATCTCCACCGGGACCTCCTCATAGGTCAACTCATCCTCCTCAACCCGCACAACCTCAAAGAGTTCTATAGCACTTGGGTCATGTATATGCTTCTCAACATAGACACATGGAAGACTGAATGAATCATATTCATACCAATGGGCAACTCTAATTCATAGGCCACCTTACCAATTCTCCTCAACACCCTATAAGCACCCTCACACTTTGGGCCCAAATGTTAACCTTATACACACATAGCCCACCTTGGTACCTAAAGCCGCCATCTCCCCCTTGTGAGAAAACTTCTATTCTCAACTTCACCCAACCTCATTCCTAACATAGTTAACTAGTGTACTTCTCCAACCACCTTTTATCTACCCAAGGATTCTCACTTTCCATAATTAGCAAGCGACCTCGTATTTCTCAAAATTTGCAACATTGCCCTCAAATAATTCACAAGCTTTTCCTCACCTCCAAAAATGAACCATCATACCATCACTAAAGGCCATTATAAACATATTAAGGTAAGGTTTAAAAACCCTATTCATGAGACCTATAAACATAGTCGCACTAGCCAAACCAAAGGCACTACCCTAAATTTAAAATATCGAAAAGGGCATCAAGAACTCATTGACCACCGAAATTGACTTAATATGAAGAACATTAGGCTCAATATCCCTACTCTTATAAGATGATAATCGTAATCCTTAAAGATCAATTGGACCTTAAGACAAGAAATAAACTTACCTCTCCGATACCACCTTACAATCCCCCACTCAAGGATGGGTTTATTAGGGAATCAGAATCTAACTCTATGGGTTCTATAATCAATGGAGACACAATATGTAGTAACTAATCCATCTGAAGAATGACATCAAAGTCCACCATATCTAATTCAACAAAATCACAAGGGAAGACCTAATGTAATATTACTATGGGATAATTTCTATAGACTTTTCTAGCAACACTAGACTTACCAATGGTGGGTAGACACCAAAACGTTCACATAACAATTCGGGACATACATGAAGCCCACTAGACAAACAAAGAATTAATGATAGAAATAGTGGCACCCGGACCTATCAATGCATACACCTCAAAATTAAAGGAAACCTTAACATACTGATAGAAAAATCTGTTACCTCATCCCCTCCTTGCCTCCCTTGAAGAGCATAGAACCTATTATGTCGTGGAGCACCCCCTTGGCCACCTTGAGCCTCTTGATCAACATGAGCATCTTGCTTTTATGGTCGACCATCTTTACCTTTATTGTAAGCATATGAACAATCTGGAATTTTGTGGCCCACCTCACCACCCAAAGCATCCACCCCTGTTCCTCCAACATTCGCCACTATGACTCCTCCCACATTTGGGCATCTAAGATGAGTCACCCCATCATCACCCCCTTGGAGCCTTGGGTTAGGCATCGTAGCCTTAGCAACCCTCTTATTTGGAGCACTAGAGGTTCCTTGGCCTTGAAACTCAATACCTTGTGGGAACTGGTCACCCTCAAACTGAGCCCTCTTAGACTCCCCACTTCTCTTCATGATAAGCTTTTCTACCTCTTGTTGTTTGGCATAAGTCATGAGGCGGGACAAATCCATATCACTAATCAACATGGCAGCACAAAACTCCTCATTTACCAAATAGGATACACCTATCACAAACTTGTTCATCCTAGTCCCTGGTTTAGCCACCAATTGTGAAGCATATTTGGAGAGTTGGTTGAACTTGAGGGCATACTCCCTCACACTTATCGACCTTACTTTGAATTCATGAAGTCCATCATTTTAGCCTCCTTTATCTCAAAAGGGAAGAACCAGTTGATAAATGCTCACCTTAAACTCTCCCAAAGGATCACATTATCATTTCCCTTCTCCACCTTCCATTGGGTGCACCAAATTTGGGCTACCCCCTTGAGTTGATAGACTGCCAACACCTCTTTTCCCTCCAATCTAAACCCCATAATATACAACACTCTATATATGTCATCAATGAAATCTTAAGGATCTCATCCATTTTAGAAACATGGAAATCTAGTGGGTTCATCCTAGCAAAATCCCGCATCCTTGAGGCCAGAGCATGAGCATTAGAAGCTTGGGTCCCTTGATGAATTTGGTTGGTCATTGCATGTGCCAACATAGTAATAACATTCTGGAACTCAACTTCTTTAGCCCCTCCATATTAAGGAGCTTGAGGAGTGGGTAAGCCGGTTGTCCCGCGGGTGCACAAGCCCTCCTTGGCCTTCCTCTTTATAGCAGCATGATCAACAACTAGAAGAGCAAGGAACATTTGTAGGGAAAAAGACTTACTAACAACTAAGGCACGATATAGACCATGAAAAAGTGAAACATTTCCTAAACCGCCTCATAGCCTCTTATTCATAGTTGTGGTACTCTTCTCAACCATGAATAAAACTCTAATCAATGCGGTGTATTGTATTTCCAAAGACCATTAACAATCGAGCGCTCTAATACCAAGTTTATCACGACTCAAGCCTAGGGCCTAGACATGACATGGTGAATAGGAAACTCAAAAGAACCCCAAATAAGCCTCTTGAAATATCATAACACATCCTTAGCCGTGGAAACAAAATAAACAACATCAAGAGAGTATAAATAAGGATAAAGGACTAAGGAAGTCTTTTATAGCATAAACTATATGGAGTCAAAGCTCAAAGAAAAATTACACGCTTCTCCAACAACACCCCTAGCATAGATTGGCCGGCGGCCAAGATACCTTTTGGGCTCACCCTCTTAGTATCAAAGTTCAACATAAAGAGATACAAGAGAAAGAATTCAAAGCTAGTGTCCCCAAACTTAAGGACTCACCAATAGCTTATTTTTAAGATGTCTAAACTAGCCATGGGGAGGACAATCATGAGGAGCTCCGATTTATACATGCTAACATCATTTAGGAATAGAGTATGCGTTAGTACATTTGAATGTACTAAGTATGTAGGATGCAATGCAACAAGAGATAGGCAATATAGTCAAAATGCATATACATAGGCAATGGAAAGTATAATGACAATTTGGCATGCATGATCAATGCTTGAGGTAAAATAAGCTTAATCATAATCTAGGAACCTAACCTTAATATGGAATATATATATATATATATATATGCTCGAAGCTTACACCAACATGCTTGAGATGGGCCATATAGCCACCCACTTACGTTACGGTATAATCTTTTTTGAGAGTGTTATCAATACTCTTACCTTACTACATAGTCTTTTTGGTAGGCAATATAAGACGTACCCTACTGTACAATATAATCTTCTAGGTAGGAGCCATGAGTTATCCTACCTTACAATATAATCTTTTAGCTAGCAACCATGAATTATACCTTACGGCATGGCCTTTTCAGTTGGTGTTATAGGATGTCCTTACCTTATAATATATTCTTTTCTGTAGGATCCATGAGTCATTCTACCCCATACCTTACAATATAATCTTTTCGATAGGAGTCATGAACAAACCATCACATTCAAGTAACAAGAAAGAACTCCTCATTTTCACAAGAACACAAAAAACATTAGAGCCCAACAATTCACTTGCAACGCCATAGGTGCTTTCCAAGATTTAAACATACATACTTACATTCCTAAAGCCACTTGACTCCTAAGTCATGCAATAGATCATCAATAACTCAAGAATCCTTAATAAGATATTTTATCAAACACTTGGCAGGAATGTCATGCAAGTTTAAAATCATGCAATTCAAGAGTGAAATCATATGAGAAAACTCAATGTAAATTAACCCACAAACACTTGGTACCACCCTCATGCAAGATACATTGAAATTACTACTCAAATTTCATCATAGATCATAGTTTCATGCATTAAAATATGCATAGTCACAATAGACAAACCATCTCATAGTATAAGCTTAAAATAGATAAACATGTGTTTTCAATCAACATTTCATGAAACCCCAACATACTTTTAACCATAATCCGTAATGGAAATACCCATAAACAACACAACTTGAAAATATGCAATTTTCATAAAAAAAAAGATTGGCTTTCATGGGTGGAAGGTACCCATAAATGAAACCCACATATCTTAGACCTTGAATTTCTTGTAATTGGGTTGTGAAAGACTTAAAGCTTGGAAGTGGGTCTATGAATACAAAACTTGCTCTAGGGTTTTCTTGAATTTGTATTGGGGTTTTGATGGAGGCTCTTGAGAGAATTTTAGAGTGTATTCAAGTCGAGAGTAATGACTTTGATCCTTTGGAATGGGGTTTAGGTCTTTTTGGGAGGTTAAGATAGCATTTAAAGTCTAAAAAGGTCATTATAATGGATTAAATTCACAAAAACACTATTAATGGAACAGAGAGAAAATTAACAAAGTGTCACCTCACTTGAGGTTACACAGGTTGCGTGGCACTCCACGATTCGTGTGGAGTACCCGTGAACCAACACTTAGATAATTTTTGGAAATTGGAAACTTGGCTAACACTTGGAATTTTTGCCTAAGTGTCACCTCACGGACTGGTTCATGGGTCGTGTGAAGTCACAAGGTCCATTTACTATTCTGTCAAACCATACATAGAAAATTGTGCAAAAGTTAAGAGATGGTAATTTAACACTTAGAAAAATTTTTGCTTTGGAAGCCTCACGGAGGGCCTCACGGCCCGTGCCATACCACACTGCTCGTGTAGACTGTCGTCACATATTATTGGCCATAAAGTGGCCATTTTAGGCCAAAGGCCAGTCACACGGCTCATGAGATGCCACACGGTCTATATTGCTGCCCGTGTGGCATCACTACACAAGAGAGTTTTATGGAAAGGGGCATAACTCCTTCATCCGAACTCAAAATGAGGTGAAACCAAGTGAATTGGAAAGCTAACTTACAAGGCTTTTATTTGACATGTTATGGGTCATCCATTTCCATGTGTGCTAAATTTATGCTTATTTGAAATTGACCCTTACATAATCCATCACCCAAAACTCTGAACTCATCAAAGTACAAGAAATCTCCCATGACCCTAATACACTCTCCACCTAAACAAATGAGGCTTGAAACATGCGAACAAAAGAGCATGGAGTTACAGGGTGTCACAAGTAAGAAGGTTGAGGAACAAAGATGTAGTATCTGTCAAAGTCCTTTGGGAGAAATGACATGTTAAAGGTGTCATTGGAGAAGCCGAAGCGGACATGGGGAAGAGATATCATACCTCTTTCACTCAATTCAAGCCTAAGATAACAACTAAGACCTTTATATGATTTCAAGTCTTAAGTTTCAACCCCTATGTCATTTGCATGCATTCGTATTTATGTTGATACTTTATGGTTATTTTGACATTCATGTTGAGATTTTGAAAATTATGTTTAAATACATTTGTTGCATTCTTGTTGGGCTAGAATCTTCATGATTACTTATCTTATGTACGCTTCTTTAACATTCGGGGACGAATGTTCCCAAGGGAAAGATATTGAAACAACTCCAAAAAGTGCCCCAAAATGTGCCTCAAAAATTCCCATAGTCGTAATCTCCATACATCTCAAATTCTATGCGTGGTATCAAAACTTCAACTTCATATTCTTGATCAGAGCGTAAAATTGAGCAAAAAATGGGTATAACCCTAATTTTAGAAGACCCATAGCAAAAAATTAATTTTCACAAATTTTTGAATTCTAGTAACTGTCTGCGACAGCTCCACGACGCAGACCTATCGTGGAGTTATATAAATTGGCCCTATAAGTTGTGTCTGTATCATGGACCAGATGCAGACCTGTGTATTTTATTGCCTATTTTTCCTGTTTTGGTCCAAGGCCTTGGGTCTTACGCTCAGGCCTTCGTATGCATAAAAACACCTATACTTAGTCATTTTTCAATCCCATATCAAACAAGACATTCTCAAAAACTCTCTCTAACACTTAGAATAATATTTCACCCAAATTCAAGTGTCCGAATCTCATTCTAAACCTTAAGGATTCCATTAGAGCTTGAAGTTCTCACTCAAATCTTCATCAAGGAAATCTCCAAAGTTGAGGTATATGGACTTCAATCATTGGGTCCTCTCACCCATGGTGTCCAATCTTTCTTTATATTAAATTTAAATATTTTCAAGTTTATTATGGGTTATGATTATAAACTATGTTGGGGGTTTATGAAATGGTGATTGAAAACACATATCTACCTATTTCAAGCTTTTACTAGGAGATGGTTTATCTATTATGACTTTGCATGTTTTGAGTTATAAATCTATGATGTATTATGAGATTTGATGAGGAGTTTCAACGTATCATACATGAGAATGTTACCAAGTGTTGGTAGGTCTATTTATATTGATTTTTCTCACATGATTTTACTATTGAATTCCATGATTTTGAATGAGCATTACATACCCGCCAAGTATTTGATAAAATATCTTGTTAAGGATTCTTGAGTTATTAATGTTCTATTGCATGGCATATGAGTCAAGTGACTTTATGATGATGAAAGGAATGTATATATTTGTTGAATTCATGAAAAGTATTTATGATGTTGCAAGTTGAACAAATTGTTAAGGGGGTGCCATGTCTCAATCACCTTGTTGAGAGGGTGTCATGCCTCAATCACTTTGATGAGGGGGTGCCAAGCCTCGGTTGCATTTTTGAGGGGGTCTCAAGCCTCAATCACCATGTTGAGGGGGTGCCAACCCTCGGTTTCATTGTTGAGGAGGTACCAAGCCTCAATCATGTTGTCGGGGGATGGTATGCCCATACTACCAATTGAGGGGTATATACATCAATCACCTTTAAAGGGGGTGGTATGCCTTGGAGTTCGAGTAATAGTTTACTTGGTCTATGATGATGGTCTCTTCCTACACATGTAGTATGTTCTATATAAGCATGTTTTACTTCAAGCATTGATCATGTATGTCATGTTATTATTACTCTTATCCCTTGCTTATTATTATGAATTTTGACTATGTTGCCTATCCCTTGTTGCATTGCATCCTACATACTTAATACATTCAAATGTACTAAAGCATATTCTATGCCTACGTGATATTACCATGTAGGAATCGGAGCTCCACTTGATCATCTTCCTCCTCCTCGTGGCTAGTACTATCTTTGAAGCAAGTTTAGTGAGTGCTCAACTCCAAGGATGGTAGCTATTGATCTTATGTTATATAAAGACTCTCTTCGTTTGGTTGAATGCTTTTGTCTATGAGGTAGAGCCTGGAAAGTGTCTTGGCCCCCACTCAAATCTAAGTTTAGAGGTGTTGTTGGACAAGTAATGTAATTATACCTTGAGCTATGACTTCTCTTGACTCTTGAATATTTTTATGCTATGAAAGACTTTCCCTTAGTCCCTTATCCCTATTTTATGCTCTCTTGTTGTTGTTTAATTGCTTCCGCGATCTAGGATGTGTAATGATATGCTAAGAGGCTTGTTTGGGGTCCCTACAGGTTCCCCATTTGTCATGTCACGTCTAGGCCCTAGGCTTGGGTCGTGACATTGGTTATGGAGTTTGAAGAAGAATCTCGATTCAGAACCCTCGATTCTTGAATAGAATCTTGAACTTGGAGTCTTTAGATTTTGTGAATTTGGAGAAATTTGTTTCTTGAAGTTCATGATCTTGAATGAAGGAAAATTAGCAATCTTGGGAGTCACTATATGTATAATGATGTTATTAGGTTGTTAGATGGACTTTGGAAAGTTATTTAAGGATAAAAAGTCAAAAATATTATTTTGAAAAAGTCAAATAATAATCAAAATTTTAAAAAAATAACTTTTTAATGAGTTTCGTAGGCCAAATTTGGTAGTTTTAAGGTCCCAACGCCGAACCATTCGGCGGTATGACGAATGGGAACCTTTGGTCATTTTCTTTTATAGTTTTAAAGATTTCTTGAAACTTTTCAACGGATTGCCGAATTTTACATTTAGAACATGTTTCAGTAAAATGATCATAACTTTTTACTCTAAACTCAGAACGAGGCAAAATTTGGTGCATTGGAAAGCTAATTCAAAGATCTTTTAGTTTGATAGGTTGTGGGTCACCTAAATCACTATGTGCTGAGAGATATTACCATTTGCAGTTGACCCTTCTATGAACTCATATCGAAACTCAGCCGATGAAAATGTTTTAAACTTAGCTTGACTTTGGATATTCTTTATGACCTCAAAACATATCCGACCCACTTTAATTACTTATGAAAGGACCTTAATATACATTCACAACTTCAAAGTTATTAGATCACCTAATTTATATCAAAACTCAATTGTAAGGAAGGTTTCAACTCAAATTTGTGCTAAGGGATTTCTTTTTACCCCTATTCATCTCAAATCTATTAACCCCTAGAATAGACTTTAATACCTATATGAAAGGTTAGAATCACTCGGCATAATTTTATATTCACAAGAGAAAAGTTCGGATCTTACCTTAAAAATTTTCAAGATGTTATATAAATATTTTAAAATTTAATAAGTGCTTAAAAGCGAAAAACTAAAAAAATAAACCAAGTCTAAAACTCACTAAGGGGTCGTTTGGTTACTGTATAAGAGCCATATTTTTTATTTATAAAAAGTTACATTAGTTTTACCTATGTTTGGTAGAAGTTTTGTATAAGGTATAAAAGTCAGCATAACTTATACCATGTTTAGTTAGTAGTTTTTAAATATTGTATAAAAGTTGATGATATGTTGACTTTATAAGTGTTTGGTTGGGTTTTAATAATTCTACATAACTAATACTTACATAACTTATGAGAAAATCTATGTATAATTTTACGCGGGATAGAAAGTGAAATAAGTTACATGGGTATTAGTTATACATGAATTAAAATTATAAAATTATATATCTACCCCTATTAATTTACTTTCAATATTTTTGTTATTTTTAAAATTTTCTTTTTGACACCATCAAAGAATGATTTAGATACAAATTACCCATTTACAATATAAACTTTTTGTCATTTCTCTTTTTCTTAATTTAATTTAAGTATGCGTTCATGAAAAATATCTATGTTAAATGTAGATTGAAATAGCATGATGTTACCTGAGAATTTTGACGAAATCGGCAGTCTCAATATAAATATTAGCTATCTTATATTTTACTTTCATAATTATTTTTTATTATATACTTTTTATTTTATAAATTATACTATTTGTTTAATTTTTTTCTTCTTACAAAAGTTAGAATTTTTTCCTACCTATAGTTAATCGAATCACTGATTAATTTAAATTATATAATATATGTGTAGGTATTAGTTATATATTTTTGCATATGGTACATTGATAAAAGTTGATCGAGATAGTCAGATTTATTTATTTATTCATATGTCAAAAACATATACTAATTTATTAGCTCACCAAATAATTAAGAAATGAGAATTAGCTTACTAGTTTCTTTTAAACTTTGCATAATAAACCCTGTATAACTAAACTTTACTAATCAAATCCTACGGAACTAATACGTGCATGACTAATAGTTGTACAGCTATACCGTATCGCATTAATATTTGGATAAGTCTAAACAACTCTTATTATATAAGTTCAGTTTTGGCCAACCAACCGACACTCGGTCGTCGTGTTTGCTTAGAATGTACTTTGGTCATTCTGTTTCTGCTTCTTCTTTCAGAACACATGTTCATCCGCTTTACAGATCTATGTTTCTTAGCAGAACACATGTTCGTCCGACCTTGCTTCGTACGAGACCACATATTCGCTCTTCTTCCACCTCAATTCCTCCTGCTTCAAATCATTACGCCTTGCTGTAGCTTTGTCAAATTGTTCTCCGGCTTCTTCTTGTTCCTGCCTCTTACGCTTGGGTGAGTGTTATGAAAAAATATAAACCTTACTTTAGTGCTAATATTAGAACCCAGCACATGTTGATATTACAAAAGGTTAAGTTCTCATGTGGCTTTTTTCGGTCAGAATTGTCTGGTTGTTTGTTTCCTGCATTTTGTATGTGGCTGGTTCATGATTTGATACTTTCGCTATTGATATTTTCCCTTAAATCTTGCGCATATAAAGTGTTCAACCAAATTCCTTATAACAAGATTTTCACGAAATAGCAAACATAAACATATATGCGGGCAATTTCTTGGTCCCTTTTAAATCTTCATTCTCTTCCTTTACCCTTATATTTCCGTGTCTTTTGACACCCATGGAAAAATAAAAAGACACCCCATAGAAAAAATTTCGCACGCTCGTGTCGAATATGACTTCCAAAATTACTTCTAAAAATGTATGCTTCACTTTACATGAACAGTTGCTTCTTCTTTGACCTAAGAAAACAAAAAAAAAACACCAGACCAAGAGTTAATGCATGCTCTTAGAGACAACACATAGTTGCTCGACTACACACTCAGACATCTACACCAGCTTGCTAAGCTTCCTGTTGAATAGATAAATTTTGATTTTTTAGGGCATCGATAAGCTTAATTCATCTTGATCGCTACATCAGAATGAATAATCCAATTGAAGCATTAAAAATATATAGGTGCATTTCGTATCTGATTTACTCAGTCTTCAACTTTATGTTGTAATTGTAACTTTCTCCTTTTCGGTTTAACTCTACTTCCGCTGACTGTTTCAATAGTCCAAATTATTAATTTTGTTCGATGGATAGGTCATTTATGTATTTTTGGATGTTTGTGTGTCTTTGGATCATAAATTCCACATTGTCGGTATTACTTCTCAAATAACTTCTTACATACCTAACTGCGGATGTTGGCAAATAAAAAGATTGAGTCTGCACTGCGCTTGGGCTAAAATAGCAAACGTACCCCTTTATCAAGTAAAAATGCCAAAATCAACTTTAATAGGCATAAAAAATATAAGGAAATATTGCCAGTGGAAAAGGAGGCATTACTGTTGCAAAGGCGCACAAGAGAACTTGACTCTAGAAGACGTCTACTCCAGCAAAATAGTCCCCTCATAATAAGGGAACCTTCTGCTTTTGCAAAAGGTAAACTTATTGAAATAAGTACATGCAATTTCTGATATATCTGAACCTAATACTTTGACTGACCCCTCTGTGAAAGGAAAAGATTTAGTGCATCCTGTTAGCATCTTGAAGCAGGCGAGTATAATAAAGATATTATTTCTATTAACTTCCTGTGGTCATAGGGCGGTTTTTAATCTCATTCATAATTACTTTTATATTAGGCTCTATGTCTACCGTATATGTGGACCTTACCACACATACTGGCCGATGTACCCTTACTTCGGTCAATGTATGAAGCAAAGGTTTGTCTTAAATTTTGGATGAAATAGTGTTCACTATTTTTCGCTCAATTCTAGGATCATTCCTTACCATTATTCTAGTGTTTAGGTAATGCACTTGGCAGAGATTATTATATAAATACTAATAAATGTCAATTTGTATATATACCTCTGAAAGTTGTCTCAAGTTGTAAATTTTGTCGTGCAAAGAGATTTCAGTATGAATCTCCTGGATTTTGTTGGGATAATGGTTCAATAAAGCTTACACCACACAAAATGCCTATAGAACTATGAGACTTATTCCTTAATTCTTCCGAAGAGTCTCGACATTTTTGAACATATATTAGAACATATAATAACATGTTTGCATTTACTTCACTTGGAGTTAGGTATGAAAAAGAGTTAGCTAAAAGATATCATGGTATTTATACCCTTAGAGTTCAAAGAAAAATGTACCACTTCATTGATGATTTATACCTTGCAAGTGGAAAAGGGAAAATTTTACAACTATACTTTTATGACAATAAAAATGAGGTGCAAAATAGAATTGCTTGTTCAACTAAAATTCATGAAACAATGATAAAAAAAATTAATGAATATACTACAAGTTAATCTACACTCTTTTTTCCCAAAATCTCTAATTGACGTCCCAGAACTATCATGCTTTTATATTGCACTGAATTATGATTCTGATTTAGACCAACCAGTATATAACTTACCTACTACATTAGAAGTTTCAACGATATGGGTTCATGAAGATGTGCATAATATCTCCAAACCTCATATTTTCATTTATACTCACAATAACAAAAGTCAATTAATTACCATTATGAATGTTATGGTCCTTTACAGTATTCATTATTATTTTCATATGGCCAAGATAGATGGCATTGCGGTATTAGAAAAATACTACAACCAAATTATACAGGTAGACGTCACATCTGTTGTGAATGAGAATACTTACTAAGTGTTAAAAACATGTGTTCAATAGATAACTTTATTGATATGGAAGCTCAAATGTTTGAACAACAAAAGAGAAAAAGAAATAATGTTTCTTGTCGTGAATATTATTGTTACAAAATTCAAATGCGAGATGACGAAAATGATGAACTCTTACATACTGGAAGAATTTTTCAATAATACATTGTAGATGTATTCATAAAGCCTGACACACAAAGATTAGATTTTTTTTACCTTCAACTCAGACTTATTTCGAATGGAAGTTTTCCAAGGTCTTCTTGATGTCTTAAGACATAGCGAAAGAGATGCAGGTAGAATTGAAAAACAAATTCCTTCCTGTTACTTTTACAGGAGGACCAAGAGATATGCGTCGCGATAGTGTTAGTACAATATTTTGGAAAACTTAATTTACTTCTAACAATGATATGTAATCCTACATGGCCAGAAATAAAAGAACACTTATTACCTACTGATGAAATACAAAATAGACCAGATTTGATTAGCAGAGTATTCAAAGAGAAAATTGAAAAACTAAAAATTGATATATTAAAAAGAAATGTCTTTAGAAAAGTGGCTGCACTTATGTATAGTATAGAATTCTAAAAGCGTGGTCTTCTACATGCACATTTCCTTATTATTCTTACTAATAAATACAAATTGTTGACACCTGAATCTTATGACAAAATTATTAGTGCTGAATTACTTGATTCTAATAAAGAAGCTTACCTACACTCAGTTGTTGTACATCATATGATGCATGGTCTTTGCGGTCATTTGAATCCTACAAATTCATGTATGAAAAATAAAGGCTACTGTAAATTTCAATACCCAAAAGCTTTTTCTGAGAAATTATCAAAAGGAAAAAACTCATACCCAATATACAAAAGACGATGCACAGGAGAACTTATAAAAGTTAGAGGTCAATTTCTTGATAACTCATGGGTGGTACCACATAATCTTTTTTTACTTGCCAAGTTTAACTGCCATATGAATGTGAAAATATGTTCTGACATTAAAGTTGTGAAATACCTTTATAAATATATTTGTAAAGGACATGATAAAATTAACTTTTATATGCATGAGAATGATAAGAAAGCAGCGGTTGATGAAATAAACGAACATCAATCTGCTCGATGGATGTCACCTCCTGAAGTTACATGGGCGCTTATTTGATTTTTCTATCAGTGAGATGACATTGAGTGTTTATCATCTTTAGTTACATCTTCCAGAACAACAATATGTTTCTTTTAAAAGCACCGAAAGTATTTGATATCTAAATTTTCCAATACTGCAAGATCATTTATTGCAATTTATGAAACTGTTGAACCAAATGACCAAAGTCAATTCGAAGATAATCTTCATATTTTAAATCCTGCTAATTTGTCATCTTACAAATTGACTTTAAAAGAAAATTGTCCTGTGATGTTACTACGAAATTTAAATCCTTCCAAAAGTTTGTGTAATAGTACACTATTAACATATTGTAATTTTAAAACACACATTATAAGTGCAAAAGTTGCTAGCGGTAATTTTTAAGATAAACATATTTTTATTCCAAGAATATCATTATTAGCCTCAGAAGATGAAAATTTATCAGTTCCTTTTAAAAGAACAAAATTTTCAATCTGATTATTTTTAGCTATGACTATAATAAAGCTCAAGGTCAAACTTCAGATTTTGTTAAAATTTATTTGCATAAACCTATATTTTCTCATGGTTAACTTTATGTTGCTTTATCAAGAGCTAAAACATCAAAAAGTGTGAAACTACTAATTCAACCATTAACCTCTAATAGCAACGATGATCATTCAACGTGCAACATAGTTTATGACGAAATTATTCAAAAAGTATTCACTTAGCTACCAATAGGTATGAGTTTTTACGTTTAGTTTGCTCGTTGTAAAAGATGATTGACATATTTAATCTTCCATATTTCTACTAAATAGCTCAGTTTTACTTTTCCTAATATATGTGGTTTATAACAGCAGTTGTTATCAATGCAACAGCAACAACATCAACCAAATCAACAACTCTTGAATCCTATAAATAGGATTCTTGGTGTTGAGTATGTTTCTCTTTCAAGTCTTGTTTGCCGAGTAATATTACACTGAATATCATGCATCTTTTTTATTCATGAAGATAACGACTTTGATGACGCCAAACTCGCTAGATTTGGTGCTAAAAGTAAGTGATTTAATTAGTTATTATAAGCAAATGTTGTCAGCTGAAAAAGAGGCATTGCCGTACAAGAGCGCACAAAAGAACTTGACTCTAGAAGACTCTATTCCAGCAGAACAGTCCTCTCATAACAACGGAACCTTCTGTCATTGTAAAAGTAGGTTTGCAGCTTAAATCTATGCTTTTCCCATGATGATATGTCCACACCTGCATATGTCGATACTTATTTCAACATTTTCACCTTTTTAGCACTTATTAATTCATAAATATAACGAGTTTTGGGTTTTACCCATGAATGGCTCGCATCTTAGTTGTAAAAAATATATTTGCAAAACTGCAATTGACGTCCCCCGTGTACCAACAAAGGTGAAAAAATTCATCTTGACCCAGCAAAGCACTGGCATATGGTATTACTCTTGATGTTTCACAATATAATATGCATTATTTTACTTCCCTTCCTGATGACATTTTCCTTTTTCATTCTGATTTACATTTCCCTGTTCTAGCGGTTGAGTTCCATTGGAAATATTGAGCTTGCGGCAAATTTGAACCCCACCTTCTATCAAATGCAGATATTGGAAGGTAAGTCTGTTTTCCCTCTTTATCTACAACTAAAGCTGCAAGTCATATGAAAATTACACACCTCAAAGTCATACATCTATTCACTAAAAGTTTTAATATACTATAAATGATTTTTCTAAGTGTTGTTTTGAAGATTTTTTGACGACTGCAAAATCTACTTCATTCGGCTACTACCCCAGTCCAATCCACCTCATTGGACCTGTGCATAACACGGGCTTCTCCTCCTCCTCCTCCTTCTCCTCCTCCTCCTCCTTCTTCTCCTTCTTCTACTTCTCTTCCTTCTCCTTCTTCTTCTCCTCTTTTTTATTCTCCTTCTTCTCCTCCTTCTCCTTCTGCTCCTTCTACTTCTTCTCCTCCTCCTCCTCCTCCTTCTTCTCCTTCTTCTACTTCTCTTCCTTCTCCTTCTTCTTCTCCTCTTTTTTATTCTCCTTCTTCTCCTCCTTCTCCTTCTGCTCCTTCTACTTCTTCTCCTTCTCCTTCTCCTTCTCCTTTTTCTCCTTCTTCTTCACCTTCTCCTTCTCCTTATTCTTTTTCTTCTCCTCCTTCTCCTCCTCCTTATTCTTCTTCTTCTACTTCTCCTTCTTCTTCTTCTCCTCATTCTCCTTCTTCTCCTTCTCCTTCTTCTTCTTCTTCTTCTTCTTCTCCTCCTTCTCCTTCTTCTTCTCCTCCTCCTCCTCTTTCTCCTTCTTCTTCTACTCTTTCTTCTTCTCCTCCTTCTCCTTCTCCTCCTTCTCCTCCTCCTTCTTCTCCTCCTTCTCCTTCTCCTTCTCCTTCTCCTTCTTCTCACCATTATTGTTATTGCTTGTGGCTATTGCATTGGGATGAAGAAAGGAGAGAGCATAGCATTATTGCATTGGGACGAAGAAAGGAGAGAGCATAGCATTCTTCTTCCCCTTCTTCTTCTCTTTCTCCTTCTCCTTCTTCTCGTTCTCCTTCTCCTTCTTATTTTTCTCCCTCCTTCTCCTTCTTTTTCTCGTTCTCCTTCTTCTTCTTATTTTTCTCCTTCTCCTTCTTTTTCTCCTTCTCCTTCTTCTACTTCTTCTACTTCTTCTTCTTCTTTTTCTCCTTCTCCTCTTCCTCCTTCTCCTTCTCCTTCTCCTTCTTCTTCTCCTTCTGTAACACCCTACATTTTACATGTACTAATACTATATAAATAAATCATATCATGTTTTGGTCAAAAATTAGCGTCAATTTTTGAAAGTGCTTGAATCTCGTCTTAACGGGCAATATATGAGTCAAAATGCTTAAGAGGGTTGAGGGTGTATATGTGTTGGTGTTAAATTAAGGATATATTAGTCTTATGATAAGTAAAATGATTGAAGTAATTTTATGACTTAATAATCTAGTAGGTTAGTCACCTACTTTCTTAGCTTA